>JAVGWX010000011.1:89305221-89378045 GCA_036924085.1 Ariolimax columbianus | reverse complement strand
TCTTTGGGGATACGACCATCTTCCATAGAGGATATCTTTGGGGATACGACCATCTTCCATAGAGGATATCTTTGGGGATACGACCATCTTCCATAGAGGATATCTTTGGGGATACGACCATCTTCCATAGAGGATATCTTTGGGGATACGACCATCTTCCATAGAGCATAGAGGATATCTTTGGGGATACGACCATCTTCCATAGAGGATATCTTTGGGATACGACCATCTTCCATAGAGGATATCTTTGGGGATACGACCATCTTCCATAGAGGATATCTTTGGGGATACGACCATCTTCCATAGAGGATATCTTTGGGGATACGACCATCTTCCATAGAGGATATCTTGGGGATACGACCATCTTCCATAGAGCATAGAGGATATCTTTGGGGATACGACCATCTTCCATAGAGGATATCTTTGGGGATACGACCGTCTTCCATAGAGGATATCTTTGGGGATACGACCATCTTCCATAGAGGATATCTTTGGGGATACGACCATCTTCCATAGAGGATATCTTTGGGGATACGACCATCTTCCATAGAGGATATCTTTGGGGATACGACCATCTTCCATAGAGCATAGAGGATATCTTTGGGGATACGACCATCTTCCATAGAGGATATCTTTGGGGATACGACCATCTTCCATAGAAAATATCTTTGGGGATACGACCATCTTCCATAGAGGATATCTTTGGGGATACGACCATCTTCCATAGAGGATATCTTTGGGGATACGACCATCTTCCATAGAGGATATCTTTGGGGATACGACCATCTCCATAGAGGATATCTTTGGGGATACGACCATCTTCCATAGAGGATATCTTTGGGGATACGACCATCTTCCATAGAGGATATCTTTGGGGATACGACCATCTTCTATAGAGGATATCTTTGGGGATACGACCATCTTCCATAGAGGATATCTTTGGGGATACGACCATCTTCCATAGAGGATATCTTTGGGGATACGACCATCTTCCATAGAGGATATCTTTGGGGATACGACCATCTTCCATAGAGGATATCTTTGGGGATACGACCATCTTCCATAGAGGATATCTTTGGGGATACGACCATCTTCCATAGAGGATATCTTTGGGGATACGACCATCTTCCATAGAGGATATCTTTGGGGATACGACCATCTTCTATAGAGGATATCTTTAGGGATACGACCATCTTCCATAGAGGATATCTTTGGGGATACGACCATCTTCCATAGAGGATATCTTTGGGGATACGACCATCTTCCATAGAGGATATCTTTGGGGATACGACCATCTTCCATAGAGGATATCTTTGGGGATACGACCATCTTCCATAGAGGATATCTTTGGGGATACGACCATCTTCCATAGAGGATATCTTTGGGGATACGACCATCTTCCATAGAGGATATCTTTGGGGATACGACCATCTTCCATAGAGGATATCTTTGGGGATACGACCATCTTGCATAGAGGATATCTTTGGGGATACGACCATCTTCCATAGAGGATATCTTTGGGGATACGACCATCTTCCATAGAGGATATCTTTGGGGATACGACCATCTTCCATAGAGGATATCTTTGGGGATACGACCATCTTCTATAGAGGATATCTTTGGGGATACGACCATCTTCCATAGAGGATATCTTTGGGGATACGACCATCTTCCATAGAGGATATCTTTGGGGATACGACCATCTTCCATAGAGGATATCTTTGGGGATACGACCATCTTCCATAGAGGATATCTTTGGGGATACGACCATCTTCCATAGAGGATATCTTTGGGGATACGACCATCTTCCATAGAGGATATCTTTGGGGATACGACCATCTTCCATAGAGGATATCTTTGGGGATACGACCATCTTCCATAGAGGATATCTTTGGGGATACGACCATCTTCCATAGAGGATATCTTTGGGGATACGACCATCTTCCATAGAGGATATCTTTGGGGATACGACCATCTTCCATAGAGGATATCTTTGGGGATACGACCATCTTCTATAGAGGATATCTTTGGGGATACGACCATCTTCCATAGAGGATATCTTTGGGGATACGACCATCTTCCATAGAGGATATCTTTGGGGATACGACCATCTTCCATAGAGGATATCTTTGGGGATACGACCATCTTCCATAGAGCATAGAGGATATCTTTGGGGATACGACCATCTTCCATAGAGGATATCTTTGGGGATACGACCATCTTCCATAGAGGATATCTTTGGGGGTACGACCATCTTCCATAGAGGATATCTTTGGGGATACGACCATCTTCCATAGAGGATATCTTTGGGGATACGACCATCTTCCATAGAGGATATCTTTGGGATACGACCATCTTCCATAGAGGATATCTTTGGGGATACGACCATCTTCTATAGAGGATATCTTTGGGGATACGACCATCTTCCATAGAGGATATCTTTGGGGATACGACCATCTTCCATAGAGGATATCTTTGGGGATACGACCATCTTCCATAGAGGATATCTTTGGGGATACGACCATCTTCCATAGAGCATAGAGGATATCTTTGGGGATACGACCATCTTCCATAGAGGATATCTTTGGGGATACGACCATCTTCCATAGAGGATATCTTTGGGGATACGACCATCTTCCATAGAGGATATCTTTGGGGATACGACCATCTTCTATAGAGGATATCTTTGGGGATACGACCATCTTCCATAGAGGATATCTTTGGGGATACGACCATCTTCCATAGAGGATATCTTTGGGGATACGACCATCTTCCATAGAGGATATCTTTGGGGATACGACCATCTTCCATAGAGGATATCTTTGGGGATACGACCATCTTCCATAGAGGATATCTTTGGGGATACGACCATCTTCCATAGAGGATATCTTTGGGGATACGACCATCTTCCATAGAGGATATCTTTGGGGATACGACCATCTTCCATAGAGGATATCTTTGGGGATACGACCATCTTGCATAGAGGATATCTTTGGGGATACGACCATCTTCCATAGAGGATATCTTCGGGGATACGACCATCTTCCATAGAGGATATCTTTGGGGATACGACCATCTTCCATAGAGGATATCTTTGGGGATACGACCATCTTCCATAGAGGATATCTTTAGGGATACGACCATCTTCCATAGAGGATATCTTTGGGGATACGACCATCTTCCATAGAGGATATCTTTGGGGATACGACCATCTTCCATAGAGGATATCTTTGGGGATACGACCATCTTCCATAGAGGATATCTTTGGGGATACGACCATCTTCCATAGAGGATATCTTTGGGGATACGACCATCTTCCATAGAGGATATCTTTGGGGATACGACCATCTTCCATAGAGCATAGAGGATATCTTTGGGGATACGACCATCTTCCATAGAGGATATCTTTGGGGATACGACCATCTTCCATAGAGGATATCTTTGGGGATACGACCATCTTCCATAGAGGATATCTTTGGGGATACGACCATCTTCCATAGAGGATATCTTTGGGGATACGACCATCTTCCATAGAGGATATCTTTAGGGATACGACCATCTTCCATAGAGGATATCTTTGGGGATACGACCATCTTCCATAGAGGATATCTTTGGGGATACGACCATCTTCCATAGAGGATATCTTTGGGAATACGACCATCTTCCATAGAGGATATCTTTGGGGATACGACCATCTTCCATAGAGGATATCTTTGGGGATACGACCATCTTCCATAGAGGATATCTTTGGGGATACGACCATCTTCCATAGAGCATAGAGGATATCTTTGGGGATACGACCATCTTCCATAGAGGATATCTTTGGGGGTACGACCATCTTCCATAGAGGATATCTTTGGGGATACGACCATCTTCCATAGAGGATATCTTTGGGATACGACCATCTTCCATAGAGGATATCTTTGGGGATACGACCATCTTCCATAGAGGATATCTTTGGGGATACGACCATCTTCCATAGAGGATATCTTTGGGGATACGACCATCTTCCATAGAGGATATCTTTGGGGATACGACCATCTTCCATAGAGGATATCTTTGGGGATACGACCATCTTCCATAGAGGATATCTTTGGGGATACGACCATCTTCCATAGAGGATATCTTTGGGGATACGACCATCTTCCATAGAGGATATCTTTGGGGATACGACCATCTTCCATAGAGGATATCTTTGGGGATACGACCATCTTCCATAGATGATATCTTTGGGGATACGACCATCTTCCATAGAGGATATCTTTGGGGATACGACCATCTTCCATAGAGGATATCTTTGGGGATACGACCATCTTCCATAGAGGATATCTTTGGGGATACGACCATCTTCCATAGAGGATATCTTTGGGGATACGACCATCTTCCATAGAGGATATCTTTGGGGATACGACCATCTTCCATAGAGGATATCTTTGGGGATACGACCATCTTCCATAGAGGATATCTTTGGGGATACGACCATCTTCCATAGAGGATATCTTTGGGGATACGACCATCTTCCATAGAGGATATCTTTGGGGATACGACCATCTTCCATAGAGGATATCTTTGGGGATACGACCATCTTCCATAGAGGATATCTTTGGGGATACGACCATCTTCCATAGAGGATATCTTTGGGGATACGACCATCTTCCATAGAGGATATCTTTGGGGATACGACCATCTTCCATAGAGGATATCTTTGGGGATACGACCATCTTCCATAGAGGATATCTTTGGGGATACGACCATCTTCCATAGAGGATATCTTTGGGGATACGACCATCTTCCATAG
The DNA here is from genome assembly GCA_036924085.1 of Ariolimax columbianus. Lineage (NCBI taxonomy): Eukaryota > Metazoa > Mollusca > Gastropoda > Stylommatophora > Arionidae > Ariolimax > Ariolimax columbianus. The sequence goes on along the minus strand of JAVGWX010000011.1, from coordinate 89,373,247 downwards.
AGGATATCTTTGGGGATACGACCATCTTGCATAGAGGATATCTTTGGGGATACGACCATCTTCCATAGAGGATATCTTTGGGGATACGACCATCTTCCATAGAGGATATCTTTGGGGATACGACCATCTTCCATAGAGGATATCTTTGGGGATACGACCATCTTCCATAGAGGATATCTTTGGGGATACGACCATCTTCCATAGAGGATATCTTTGGGGATACGACCATCTTCCATAGAGGATATCTTTGGGGATACGACCATCTTCCATAGAGGATATCTTTGGGGATACGACCATCTTCCATAGAGGATATCTTTGGGATACGACCATCTTCCATAGAGGATATCTTTGGGGATACGACCATCTTCCATAGAGGATATCTTTGGGGATACGACCATCTTCCATAGAGCATAGAGGATATCTTTGGGGATACGACCATCTTCCATAGAGGATATCTTTGGGGATACGACCATCTTCCATAGAGGATATCTTTGGGGATACGACCATCTTCCATAGAGGATATCTTTGGGGATACGACCATCTTCCATAGAGGATATCTTTGGGGATACGACCATCTTCCATAGAGGATATCTTTGGGGATACGACCATCTTCCATAGAGCATAGAGGATATCTTTGGGGATACGACCATCTTCCATAGAGGATATCTTTGGGGATACGACCATCTTCCATAGAGGATATCTTTGGGGATACGACCATCTTCCATAGAGGATATCTTTGGGGATACGACCATCTTCCATAGAGGATATCTTTGGGGATACGACCATCTTCTATAGAGGATATCTTTGGGGATACGACCATCTTCCATAGAGGATATCTTTGGGGATACGACCATCTTCCATAGAGGATATCTTTGGGGATACGACCATCTTCCATAGAGGATATCTTTGGGGATACGACCATCTTCCATAGAGCATAGAGGATATCTTTGGGGATACGACCATCTTCCATAGAGGATATCTTTGGGGATACGACCATCTTCCATAGAGGATATCTTTGGGGATACCACCATCTTCCATAGAGGATATCTTTGGGGATACGACCATCTTCTATAGAGGATATCTTTGGGATACGACCATCTTCCATAGAGGATATCTTTGGGGATACGACCATCTTCCATAGAGGATATCTTTGGGGATACGACCATCTTCCATAGAGGATATCTTTGGGGATACGACCATCTTCCATAGAGGATATCTTTGGGGATACGACCATCTTCCATAGAGGATATCTTTGGGGATACGACCATCTTCCATAGAGGATATCTTTGGGGATACGACCATCTTCCATAGAGGATATCTTTGGGGATACGACCATCTTGCATAGAGGATATCTTTGGGGATACGACCATCTTCCATAGAGGATATCTTTGGGGATACGACCATCTTCCATAGAGGATATCTTTGGGGATACGACCATCTTCCATAGAGGATATCTTTGGGGATACGACCATCTTCCATAGAGGATATCTTTAGGGATACGACCATCTTCCATAGAGGATATCTTTGGGGATACGACCATCTTCCATAGAGGATATCTTTGGGGATACGACCATCTTCCATAGAGGATATCTTTGGGGATACGACCATCTTCCATAGAGGATATCTTTGGGGATACGACCATCTTCCATAGAGGATATCTTTGGGGATACGACCATCTTCCATAGAGGATATCTTTGGGGATACGACCATCTTCCATAGAGCATAGAGGATATCTTTGGGGATACGACCATCTTCCATAGAGGATATCTTTGGGGATACGACCATCTTCCATAGAGGATATCTTTGGGGATACGACCATCTTCCATAGAGGATATCTTTGGGGATACGACCATCTTCCATAGAGGATATCTTTGGGGATACGACCATCTTCCATAGAGGATATCTTTAGGGATACGACCATCTTCCATAGAGGATATCTTTGGGGATACGACCATCTTCCATAGAGGATATCTTTGGGGATACGACCATCTTCCATAGAGGATATCTTTGGGGATACGACCATCTTCCATAGAGGATATCTTTTGGGATACGACCATCTTCCATAGAGGATATCTTTGGGGATACGACCATCTTCCATAGAGGATATCTTTGGGGATACGACCATCTTCCATAGAGCATAGAGGATATCTTTGGGGATACGACCATCTTCCATAGAGGATATCTTTGGGGGTACGACCATCTTCCATAGAGGATATCTTTGGGGATACGACCATCTTCCATAGAGGATATCTTTGGGGATACGACCATCTTCCATAGAGGATATCTTTGGGGATACGACCATCTTCCATAGAGGATATCTTTGGGGATACGACCATCTTCCATAGAGGATATCTTTGGGGATACGACCATCTTCCATAGAGGATATCTTTGGGGATACGACCATCTTCCATAGAGGATATCTTTGGGGATACGACCATCTTCCATAGAGGATATCTTTGGGGATACGACCATCTTCCATAGAGGATATCTTTGGGGATACGACCATCTTCCATAGAGGATATCTTTGGGGATACGACCATCTTCCATAGAGGATATCTTTGGGGATACGACCATCTTCCATAGATGATATCTTTGGGGATACGACCATCTTCCATAGAGGATATCTTTGGGGATACGACCATCTTCCATAGAGGATATCTTTGGGGATACGACCATCTTCCATAGAGGATATCTTTGGGGATACGACCATCTTCCATAGAGGATATCTTTGGGGATACGACCATCTTCCATAGAGGATATCTTTGGGGATACGACCATCTTCCATAGAGGATATCTTTGGGGATACGACCATCTTCCATAGAGGATATCTTTGGGGATACGACCATCTTCCATAGAGGATATCTTTGGGGATACGACCATCTTCCATAGAGGATATCTTTGGGGATACGACCATCTTCCATAGAGGATATCTTTGGGGATACGACCATCTTCCATAGAGGATATCTTTGGGGATACGACCATCTTGCATAGAGGATATCTTTGGGGATACGACCATCTTCCATAGAGGATATCTTTGGGGATACGACCATCTTCCATAGAGGATATCTTTGGGGATACGACCATCTTCTATAGAGGATATCTTTGGGGATACGACCATCTTCCATAGAGGATATCTTTGGGGATACGACCATCTTCCATAGAGGATATCTTTGGGGATACGACCATCTTCCATAGAGGATATCTTTGGGGATACGACCATCTTCCATAGAGGATATCTTTGGGGATACGACCATCTTCCATAGAGGATATCTTTGGGGATACGACCATCTTCCATAGAGGATATCTTTGGGGATACGACCATCTTCCATAGAGGATATCTTTGGGGATACGACCATCTTCCATAGAGGATATCTTTGGGGATACGACCATCTTCCATAGAGGATATCTTTGGGGATACGACCATCTTCCATAGAGGATATCTTTGGGGATACGACCATCTTCCATAGAGCATAGAGGATATCTTTGGGGATACGACCATCTTCCATAGAGGATATCTTTGGGGATACGACCATCTTCCATAGAGGATATCTTTGGGGATACGACCATCTTCCATAGAGGATATCTTTGGGGATACGACCATCTTCCATAGAGGATATCTTTGGGGATACGACCATCTTCCATAGAGGATATCTTTGGGGATACGACCATCTTCCATAGAGCATAGAGGATATCTTTGGGGATACGACCATCTTCCATAGAGGATATCTTTGGGGATACGACCATCTTCCATAGAGGATATCTTTGGGGATACGACCATCTTCCATAGAGGATATCTTTGGGGATACGACCATCTTCCATAGAGGATATCTTTGGGGATACGACCATCTTCCATAGAGGATATCTTTGGGGATACGACCATCTTCCATAGAGCATAGAGGATATCTTTGGGGATACGACCATCTTCCATAGAGGATATCTTTGGGGATACGACCATCTTCCATAGAAAATATCTTTGGGGATACGACCATCTTCCATAGAGGATATCTTTGGGGATACGACCATCTTCCATAGAGGATATCTTTGGGGATACGACCATCTTCCATAGAGGATATCTTTGGGGATACGACCATCTCCATAGAGGATATCTTTGGGGATACGACCATCTTCCATAGAGGATATCTTTGGGGATACGACCATCTTCCATAGAGGATATCTTTGGGGATACGACCATCTTCTATAGAGGATATCTTTGGGGATACGACCATCTTCCATAGAGGATATCTTTGGGGATACGACCATCTTCCATAGAGGATATCTTTGGGGATACGACCATCTTCCATAGAGGATATCTTTGGGGATACGACCATCTTCCATAGAGGATATCTTTGGGGATACGACCATCTTCCATAGAGGATATCTTTGGGGATACGACCATCTTCCATAGAGGATATCTTTGGGGATACGACCATCTTCCATAGAGGATATCTTTGGGGATACGACCATCTTCTATAGAGGATATCTTTAGGGATACGACCATCTTCCATAGAGGATATCTTTGGGGATACGACCATCTTCCATAGAGGATATCTTTGGGGATACGACCATCTTCCATAGAGGATATCTTTGGGGATACGACCATCTTCCATAGAGGATATCTTTGGGGATACGACCATCTTCCATAGAGGATATCTTTGGGGATACGACCATCTTCCATAGAGGATATCTTTGGGATACGACCATCTTCCATAGAGGATATCTTTGGGGATACGACCATCTTCCATAGAGGATATCTTTGGGGATACGACCATCTTGCATAGAGGATATCTTTGGGGATACGACCATCTTCCATAGAGGATATCTTTGGGGATACGACCATCTTCCATAGAGGATATCTTTGGGGATACGACCATCTTCCATAGAGGATATCTTTGGGGATACGACCATCTTCTATAGAGGATATCTTTGGGGATACGACCATCTTCCATAGAGGATATCTTTGGGGATACGACCATCTTCCATAGAGGATATCTTTGGGGATACGACCATCTTCCATAGAGGATATCTTTGGGATACGACCATCTTCCATAGAGCATAGAGGATATCTTTGGGGATACGACCATCTTCCATAGAGGATATCTTTGGGGATACGACCATCTTCCATAGAGGATATCTTTGGGGATACGACCATCTTCCATAGAGGATATCTTTGGGGATACGACCATCTTCCATAGAGGATATCTTTGGGGATACGACCATCTTCCATAGAGGATATCTTTGGGGATACGACCATCTTCCATAGAGGATATCTTTGGGGATACGACCATCTTCCATAGAGGATATCTTTAGGGATACGACCATCTTCTATAGAGGATATCTTTGGGGATACGACCATCTTCCATAGAGGATATCTTTGGGGATACGACCATCTTCCATAGAGGATATCTTTGGGGATACGACCATCTTCCATAGAGGATATCTTTGGGGATACGACCATCTTCCATAGAGCATAGAGGATATCTTTGGGGATACGACCATCTTCCATAGAGGATATCTTTGGGGATACGACCATCTTCCATAGAGGATATCTTTGGGGGTACGACCATCTTCCATAGAGGATATCTTTGGGGATACGACCATCTTCCATAGAGGATATCTTTGGGGATACGACCATCTTCCATAGAGGATATCTTTGGGGATACGACCATCTTCCATAGAGGATATCTTTGGGGATACGACCATCTTCCATAGAGGATATCTTTGGGGATACGACCATCTTGCATAGAGGATATCTTTGGGGATACGACCATCTTCCATAGAGGATATCTTTGGGGATACGACCATCTTCCATAGAGGATATCTTTGGGGATACGACCATCTTCCATAGAGGATATCTTTGGGGATACGACCATCTTCCATAGAGGATATCTTTGGGGATACGACCATCTTCCATAGAGGATATCTTTGGGGATACGACCATCTTCCATAGAGCATAGAGGATATCTTTGGGGATACGACCATCTTCCATAGAGGATATCTTTGGGGATACGACCATCTTCCATAGAGGATATCTTTGGGGATACGACCATCTTCCATAGAGGATATCTTTGGGGATACGACCATCTTCCATAGAGGATATCTTTGGGGATACGACCATCTTCCATAGAGGATATCTTTGGGGATACGACCATCTTCCATAGAGGATATCTTTGGGGATACGACCATCTTCCATAGAGGATATCTTTGGGGATACGACCATCTTCCATAGAGGATATCTTTGGGATACGACCATCTTCTATAGAGGATATCTTTGGGGATACGACCATCTTCCATAGAGGATATCTTTGGGGATACGACCATCTTCCATAGAGGATATCTTTGGGGATACGACCATCTTCCATAGAGGATATCTTTGGGGATACGACCATCTTCCATAGAGGATATCTTTGGGGATACGACCATCTTCCATAGAGGATATCTTTGGGGATACGACCATCTTCCATAGAGGATATCTTTGGGGATACGACCATCTTCCATAGAGGATATCTTTGGGGATACGACCATCTTCTATAGAGGATATCTTTAGGGATACGACCATCTTCCATAGAGGATATCTTTGGGGATACGACCATCTTCCATAGAGGATATCTTTGGGATACGAATATCTTCCATAGAGGATATCTTTGGGGATACGACCATCTTCCATAGAGGATATCTTTGGGGATACGACCATCTTCCATAGAGGATATCTTTGGGGATACGACCATCTTCCATAGAGCATAGAGGATATCTTTGGGGATACGACCATCTTCCATAGAGGATATCTTTGGGGATACGACCATCTTCCATAGAGGATATCTTTGGGGATACGACCATCTTCCATAGAGGATATCTTTGGGGATACGACCATCTTCCATAGAGGATATCTTTAGGGATACGACCATCTTCTATAGAGGATATCTTTGGGGATACGACCATCTTCCATAGAGGATATCTTTGGGGATACGACCATCTTCCATAGAGGATATCTTTGGGGATACGACCATCTTCCATAGAGGATATCTTTGGGGATACGACCATCTTCCATAGAGCATAGAGGATATCTTTGGGGATACGACCATCTTCCATAGAGGATATCTTTGGGGATACGACCATCTTCCATAGAGGATATCTTTGGGGGTACGACCATCTTCCATAGAGGATATCTTTGGGGATACGACCATCTTCCATAGAGGATATCTTTGGGGATACGACCATCTTCCATAGAGGATATCTTTGGGGATACGACCATCTTCCATAGAGGATATCTTTGGGGATACGACCATCTTCCATAGAGGATATCTTTGGGGATACGACCATCTTGCATAGAGGATATCTTTGGGGATACGACCATCTTCCATAGAGGATATCTTTGGGGATACGACCATCTTCCATAGAGGATATCTTTGGGGATACGACCATCTTCCATAGAGGATATCTTTGGGGATACGACCATCTTCCATAGAGGATATCTTTGGGGATACGACCATCTTCCATAGAGGATATCTTTGGGGATACGACCATCTTCCATAGAGCATAGAGGATATCTTTGGGGATACGACCATCTTCCATAGAGGATATCTTTGGGGATACGACCATCTTCCATAGAGGATATCTTTGGGGATACGACCATCTTCCATAGAGGATATCTTTGGGGATACGACCATCTTCCATAGAGGATATCTTTGGGGATACGACCATCTTCCATAGAGGATATCTTTGGGGATACGACCATCTTCCATAGAGGATATCTTTGGGGATACGACCATCTTCCATAGAGGATATCTTTGGGGATACGACCATCTTCCATAGAGGATATCTTTGGGGATACGACCATCTTCTATAGAGGATATCTTTGGGGATACGACCATCTTCCATAGAGGATATCTTTGGGGATACGACCATCTTCCATAGAGGATATCTTTGGGGATACGACCATCTTCCATAGAGGATATCTTTGGGGATACGACCATCTTCCATAGAGGATATCTTTGGGGATACGACCATCTTCCATAGAGGATATCTTTGGGGATACGACCATCTTCCATAGAGGATATCTTTGGGGATACGACCATCTTCCATAGAGGATATCTTTGGGGATACGACCATCTTCTATAGAGGATATCTTTAGGGATACGACCATCTTCCATAGAGGATATCTTTGGGGATACGACCATCTTCCATAGAGGATATCTTTGGGGATACGAATATCTTCCATAGAGGATATCTTTGGGGATACGACCATCTTCCATAGAGGATATCTTTGGGGATACGACCATCTTCCATAGAGGATATCTTTGGGGATACGACCATCTTCCATAGAGGATATCTTTGGGGATACGACCATCTTCCATAGAGGATATCTTTGGGGATACGACCATCTTCCATAGAGGATATCTTTGGGGATACGACCATCTTCCATAGAGGATATCTTTGGGGATACGACCATCTTCCATAGAGGATATCTTTGGGGATACGACCATCTTCTATATAGGATATCTTTAGGGATACGACCATCTTCCATAGAGGATATCTTTGGGGATACGACCATCTTCCATAGAGGATATCTTTAGGGATACGACCATCTTCTATAGAGGATATCTTTGGGGATACGACCATCTTCCATAGAGGATATCTTTGGGGATACGACCATCTTCCATAGAGGATATCTTTGGGGATACGACCATCTTCCATAGAGGATATCTTTGGGGATACGACCATCTTCCATAGAGCATAGAGGATATCTTTGGGGATACGACCATCTTCCATAGAGGATATCTTTGGGGATACGACCATCTTCCATAGAGGATATCTTTGGGGATACGACCATCTTCCATAGAGGATATCTTTGGGGATACGACCATCTTCCATAGAGCATAGAGGATATCTTTGGGGATACGACCATCTTCCATAGAGGATATCTTTGGGGATACGACCATCTTCCATAGAGGATATCTTTGGGGGTACGACCATCTTCCATAGAGGATATCTTTGGGGATACGACCATCTTCCATAGAGGATATCTTTGGGGATACGACCATCTTCCATAGAGGATATCTTTGGGGATACGACCATCTTCCATAGAGGATATCTTTGGGGATACGACCATCTTCCATAGAGGATATCTTTGGGGATACGACCATCTTCCATAGAGGATATCTTTGGGGATACGACCATCTTCTATAGAGGATATCTTTGGGGATACGACCATCTTCCATAGAGGATATCTTTGGGGATACGACCATCTTCCATAGAGGATATCTTTGGGGATACGACCATCTTCCATAGAGGATATCTTTGGGGATACGACCATCTTCCATAGAGCATAGAGGATATCTTTGGGGATACGACCATCTTCCATAGAGGATATCTTTGGGGATACGACCATCTTCCATAGAGGATTTCTTTGGGGGTACGACCATCTTCCATAGAGGATATCTTTGGGGATACGACCATCTTCCATAGAGGATATCTTTGGGGATACAACCATCTTCCATAGAGGATATCTTTGGGGATACGACCATCTTTCATAGAGGATAGAGGATATTTTTGGGGATACGACCATCTTCTAAAGAGGATATCTTTGGGGATACGACCATCTTCTATAGAGGATATCTTTGGGGATACAACCATCTTCCATAGAGGATATCTTTAGGGATACGACCATCTTCCATAGAGCATAGAGGATATCTTTGGGGATACGACCATCTTCCTTAGAGCATAGAGGATATCTTTGGGGATACGACCATCGTCCATAGAGCATAGAGGATATCTTTGGGGATACGACCATCTTCCATAGAGCATAGAGGATATCTTTGGGGATACGACCATCTTCCATTTGACGAACATGACCAAGCCATCAATGTCTTTGCTGCCTAGGGAGATTTTGCATGCTTGGAAGACCAGTGCGAAAGTTCACCTCTGCATTTGTCACTCTGCTCCTCTATGTAATTCCAAGAATGTATCTCACATACTGTAGGTAGAAGGTGTTATGCATGTGCACTTGTTTGGCATAGGTTGCCCAAGTTTCGCTACCACATAGGAGTGTGCTGATGACACATGCATTGTAAACCATGGTCTTGGTTTTAATTGTAAGTTTCAGGTTTTTTCAAACACGCGTTGTGAGATGAGCAAATGTAGCAGCAGCTTTTTCAATGCAACTTTTTTATTTCTGGGTTTAGAGAGAGCTTGTCATTGATCAGGGACTCAAAGCAAAGATGCACGAAGATCCCATAAACGCACTAACAACACCAAAACCCATCACTACTGTAAGAAAACCTACCTGGAGGCAGGATATATTTCCAGAGGTGGTAGAAAATATACCAGGTATTGGAAACAAAAACTGCCAGACTGAAAAAGAAAGGAGAGATACTACCCTAAGCTTTATATCTAAAAACTACCCAAGCATTGACTGGACCCATGCATACACCGACGGTTCTGTAACAAACACTACACAGAACGGAGGGGCATAGCATTCCTGATCCTACCAAATGGCAGAAAAATAACACTGTCATTCGCTACTGGTAAGTATACAAGCAATTTCAGAGCGGAGGCAGAGGCACTGAGGGCGGCAGTGGAAGAAATGGTGACGCATAAAGAAAATGAAAGCCATATAGTCCTGCTTACAGATGCTCTCGCCGTAGTCACAGCGCTAAAAAGCCAGAAAAACACTGAGCTTAATGACTTAAGAGCAGCACTCTGCAAACTGTGCCAGCAGTCCGCACCAAAAAGGGTAGTGGTACAGTGAGTCCCATCACACTGCAACATCCAAGGCAACGAGGAGGCAGACAGACTGGCAAAAGAAGGTGCAAGACTACCACAAACAGATACTAGTATGACGTACGAAGAGTCAAAACGGCTTATCAAAGCCAGATACATGACCAAATGGGAAACCGAACATACTGGTTACACCAAAAACGATGCCTATTACCAGTTGAACAGAAGAGAGCAGGTCGTTGTCTTCAGACTTCGCACTGGCCACAATAGACTGAGATACCACATATTCAACAAATTGAAGATAGGTGGCACTGACGAATGCACGTGTGGTACCGCGAAAATGACCGCTGAACATTTGCAAAACTGCCCGACATACGAGGACCAGAGAGAGCAGATGTGGCCATAAACAGTGGCAACACTAGACAAGCTCTATGGAAGTGTCGACAGCCTCAGGATGACCGCCGCTTTTTTCGAAAAAATAATGGTTACTGTCTGACTGCGTACGAAGAAGAAGAAGAAGATCAGGGACTCCAGGAATGTGAATTGTTGCACATCTGCCAGCTCATAATTATCGAGGCTAAGAGTTGGCGTGGTATTCCAGCATATTTGTTTTGTTGAGACTTGCTGTGATATCAACATTTGTCCATCTGTGAGAGGCGATCTGTCATGCTCTGAAGTTCTTGCTGACCTCCCTCATCTTTGTTCTGGTCTTAGGCCATGCAAGGTTAAACAGCCAGCCATCAAACCTAGTGTTCAGTCAGATTCTTTTATTTGCGTACCAAATGCATGCTTTTGAAGCAGAGCAAAGAATTTTCCGAATAGTGTCGGGGCCTTACTTAATACCACTGCAGAAACCAAATGGTTGTGATATACTAACATCAAATTGAACTTTTCTGTTCATGACCTCATGAAACGATATTATTAGTCATAGCAGTTTGCTTGGGCAGCCTATTGTAGAGAGGATTTTGAAGAGTCCATCCCTGCTAACTTAATCAAATGCCTTTTGTCAGGTCAGTGAAGGTGAGATAAAAAGCCTGATTCTGATCACATGACTTTTCCTGAAGTTCATGAAGAAAGAAGATAATGCTGATCATTGACTCTTCCAGACCTGAATTCACACTATGACTCTGGATACACACGCTCAGCCAATCTGTGTAGCCATAGTAAGATTAATCTTACAAAGACTTTACCCCCAACACTGAGCTGAGAGATTCCTCGATACTTATTAGTCACAATTATCACCTTTATCTTTGTATAATGTTACAATCTGTTCATCACTTATATGTTGAGGTATAATGGGCTCTTTCCAGCACTGCAGCGGTTGCAAGAGTGCGCACTTATAGCACTTGATCAAATCAGGTTGGATCCCTTTGGTTTTGACAATGTCAGGAGTTGTGATAATGATTATATTGTCATACAAGTAGAGCCTGGAATAGTGCTCAGCCCATCGCTCTATCTGCTTTCCTTTATCAGTTATTTTCTTGCCAGTGATGGATTTAAGTGGTGCTGTTTAGCTGCTTACAGGACCAACAACCTTCTTTATACCATCATACATTTTTTTAATGTCCCCTGTTTGTGCTGTAGTCTAGATGCTTTCACTGAGCTGTAGCTAGCCAGTACTTAATCGCACAATAACAAGCTGTTTGTTGAACAATGCAATTTTCTGGCAGATTTGAAGGTGTACAGAGTACCTTCATTTGGAAGCTACTTGCATTTAATGAAAGCATCACGCTTGATCTCAATGATGAGTGTCATACCTCTCACTTTTGCTTTAAACCAGTCATCTGATTTAAGAGTGCTTCTGCGTTCATTCTCAAATCTCCCGCTACCAAGCCCTGAACAGGGCTTTGCAAGTAGCAGGATGTAGTCCGGAGAACGGATTTGCGTTGTGTCGCTAGTTTACAGTTTGCCTGCGATATTTGTACCTTTTGGTCCGACACATCCGTCTTCGGCAGGTTAAAAGTTCTACTTCAAAAGGTAGCAAGTGCAGTGCTATGGATGGCGTTTTGAGATGTTTCCAGGTCTCTGTAACAGTGATTTTACAATGTGGTAAGAAAATAGTTGAAACCATATTGTGACATTGGGAGCAAGATAGATAAAAGGTAGCGATCTACTTCGACTACTGAATCCAGGGAACAATGGATGTACTCTTTTTTTTATCTTACTTGGATACTCATAACTCTGTGAGGTACGCAAAACTCCTGAGTGTTGTTGAGCTGGGGCACCTTCTACCTTGGATAAAGAGATAAAGTATGACAATAAGCAATATTGGATAATTTGACAAGGTAGAGTCACAACGGTGGAGCTTGTATTAAAACACCAGTGATCAACGTTTAAATAGATCGTAATCACCGACCAAATCTGACATGATACTTAGTATGGGACTGGCTTCAATTGTGTGAAACTGGATTTACTTATATTACCAGAAACACACAAAGTATATCTAGACTTGTTGGTATTTTCTAACAGCTTCATTGAGAGTATGGGAAGTCTAGAAGTTTTGTCTGTGCTTGGTTTTATTTGCAGATTTAGACTAACCATGTTTTATGTTTATTTAAGATATGCAGTGGCAGAGAGAACATAAACTCTTTGTTTATTTTGTATGATTACAACAATAATGTTGATAGGTTGGCTGGTTACAACAATAATGTTGTTAGGTTGGCTGGTTACAACAATAATGTTGTTAGGTTGGCTGGTTACAACAATAATGTTAATTGTTAGGTTGGCTGGTTACAACAATAATGTTGTTAGGTTGGCTGATTACAACAATAATGTTGTTAGGTTGGCTGGTTACAACAATAATGTTGTTAGGTTGGCTGGTTACAACAATAATGTTGTTAGGTTGGCTGGTTACAACAATAATGTTGTTAGGTTGGCTGGTTACAACAATAATGTTGTTAGGTTGGCTGGTTACAACAATAATGTTGTTAGGTTGGCTGGTTACAACAATAATGTTGTTAGGTTGGCTGGTTACAACAATAATCTTAATTGTTACGTTTCTACTGGCTGATTAGAATGGCGGTGTAAATTGTTACGTTTCTATTCATGCAGTGTCTGTGATCATACGACTGATGATCAGTGTGACAGAGATCCACAAGGGCTCATCCTATGGCAAAGTATCAAACAAAGCAGAAAGCAACAAGTCACAATAATGTTATGGACATGTTTTTATTACTGAATGCTGATGCCTGTTTCATCATTGTAAATCATCTTGAAATATTTACTTATACTTTGTTATCATATGACTTCTCTCTCTCTCTCTCAATGCCAGAGTCTGGATGTTGACAGTGTTGTCCAGAACTCTCACTCTCTTTCTCTCTCTCTAAGTATTTTTGTGCATTGTTTATAGATGAATCCTGCAAATTCTTTTATAATGTCATTTGCATATTTATTTATACAGAGTTTTATGTTCACTTTATGTTTTTGGTGTTCAATTAATCAATCTATCAAAACATTTAAGCTTTATGTGGAGAACATGTTTTTAACAAATACATGCCAAGTCCTCCTGTCCTGTGCCCATCTGCTCCAGCTCTGCCTATGTCTTCCCTGTTCAATCTTGACAGAGATAGGACATTCTTCTGTCTCAGATAGTTCAGCTGTATGTTTCTTTTTAGTTGACTTGTCCATATTTGCTGAAGGTTTTAAGGCTTAAAATGTGTACAGGATGAGGTAGCTGACCCCATGGCCAACCCTCCTCAGTAGCCTCTTGCGACATGATTGGCGGGGTTACAATGTTACTATACTTAGCTGCCCGTGCCCTTCCAGGTCCCAGGAACACTCTGCCGATTTTTGTTATTGTCACTTTCATAAATTTATGATTTATCAAAGAAAATGGAGGAACTTATACAGATGATATATCTACATGCCCACGTGAAGGCAATTATGTATGCGGGATTCTTGTAACCTTGAAATTTATGTTGTACAAGAGTAACTTTCCTTGTTTTACCAATTGTTTATGAGTTTCTATACACAAATATATATATATATATATGTGTATATGTATACTGTTTTTTATTAACAATATCTACAAATCATTGACTGATTTTATTTTGATTACATACAATAATTGATCTATCACTTATTGAGAATGTAAATTGCCATTTGATATGACACAGGTTAGATCATGCATCTATTCATAATAAAGTAATTTAATGTTCTATTTATGATTTTTCTAGAATATTCTTCCCACCGTCTTTGAATAAAATCTATACACAAAAAATTGCAGTTAGTTTTATGAAAAAGCATTTGAAACGTGAACGACTAGACATATGTTATGGAAATATTTATTTTTTGGGGTGATTCTATTTGAGTATTCATATTCTCAATAACAAAAAGTGACATGTACACTGTGTGTATTAAAAAAAACTGTTTAAATGTTTGAAGAGATAATTTACTGAATCGAGTTGAATACTTTAAGCTGGTCAGAAACATGACCAGTGGAGAGATAGGGCAGGTACTACTAAACTAGAGCAGTTATGTCAAAGTTATTTTGTTTGTTTGTAATTATTGTTAAATCAAAATCAATTTTTTAATGTAAACTGTTGTCTTATAATTGACACATTTAAACATGTTTTCTGTCAACTATTGAAGTAACCTATACATTAATGAGAGAGAAATGTGGATTTGTTTTTGGAGAACCTTTCAGACCAGAATTTGTTAGATTTAAAAGGCTTCAATATTGTTGTGAAGATCTGTGACATATATCTGCTCATTACAATCATATGTCACTTTTCTATGCCACGGATTCTTTGTAAGTCCTGGCCACCATGTTTGTCTTAATTAGCTTCAATATGTACCTATTTATATTTGTAATCTCATGACATTTGTTAATGGCCGTCAATACCAATTGGTCATTTCTTAATTGCAGTCAATACCAATTGGTCATTTCTTAATGGCCGGAAATACCAATTGGTCATTTCTTAATGGCCGTCAATACCAATTGGTCATTTCTTAATGGCCGTCAATACCAATTGGTCATTTCTTAATGGCCGTCAATACTTATTGGTCATTTCTTAATGGGTGTCAATACTTATTGGTCATTTCTTAATGGGTGTCAATACTTATTGGTCATTTCTTAATGGGTGTCAATACTTATTGGTCATTTCTTAATGGGTGTCAATACTTATTGGTCATTTCTTAATGGGTGTCAATACTTATTGGTCATTTCTTAATGGGTGTCAATACTTATTGGTCATTTCTTAATGGGTGTCAACACTTATTGGTCATTTCTTAATAGGTGTCAATACTTATTGGTCATTTCTTAATGGGTGTCAAATACTTATTGGTCATTTCTTAATGGGTGTCAATACTTATTGTTCATTTCTTAATGGGTGTCAATACTTATTGGTCATTTCTTAATGGGTGTCAATACTTATTGGTCATTTCTTAATGGGTGTCAATACTTATTGGTCATTTCTTAATGGGTGTCAATACTTATTGGTCATTTCTTAATGGGTGTCAAATACTTATTGGTCATTTCTTAATGGGTGTCAATACTTATTGGTCATTTCTTAATAGGTGTCAATACTTATTGGTCATTTCTTAATGGGTGTCAAATACTTATTGGTCATTTCTTAATGGGTGTCAATACTTATTGGTCATTTCTTAATGGGTGTCAATACCAATTGCAGGAGATGTTTTTGACAATCATTTTAGTCAATCAGTATACTAAGTTGAGTCAGTATACTAAGTTGAGTCAGTATACTAAGTTGATGGATGAGTTGGGGAACGTATAAACAGCGAGGAAGGGAACTGGTCACCCACCCCGCCTCACACAGGCTGCGACTTAGTCCATGAGAAATTTTCTTCATCCCCGACGGAAATTGTTGCTGTGGGACCCATCATTACCTTTTATACTAAGTTATTCAACCATTTTGTTTCCAAGCATCATTTCTGATGTTATCGTCCATTCATTTGATATTATCATTTGTTTTACTCACATATTCTTTTTTTCCAACAAATCTCATCATTTCATTTCAGCATTTATTCTTGCATGCTTTGGCAGCTCTAAATCCAGTTATTATATTCCAATATATAACAAAACTTGCTGCTGTTACATTTGATGTGAAAGTGGTATATGCCTGATTGTGTCTTTGTAAAAGATCTGTGCCGTCTTATATGTCTGCTTTGTGATGATAATCATTGTATGCTAGCGTCTAGGTCAGGACTATCTCAACAAACTTCCTCTTGGTTATAGACTGGATAGACAGACATACAACATATGACAGAACAATAACAGAGGGTAGGAGCAACATATGACAGAACAATAACAGAGGGTAGGAGCAACATATGACAGAACAATAACAGAGGGTAGGAGCAACATATGACAGAACAATAACAGAGGGTAGGAGCAACATATGACAGAACAATAACAGAGGGTAGGAGCAACATATGACAGAACAATAACAGAGGGTAGGAGCATGAGAATGACATTTGATAAACAAACGGAAACCTTGATTTTGTGGATGAATGCTGTTGCATAAGTTGTTGTTGTTTGCGAATGCCTACAATGAGTAGGTTTAATCTTTTGTGCACCCTGAAAAGGATGTTAAGTGGCAGGTTGCAGTAGCTTTCCTCACATCCGAGCGTGCTGATGAAGGTGGACTGGGGTCCTTCAGACGGTTGTGCTATGCATGGCTTCATCTGTGCGTCACTCACTACTCGGCAATCACGTTGATCCCTCATCTCGTTATCCAGGCTGCCATGAAAACAGCCCGTTTCCAGGGAGGGCAACTAGGAAGCCGAGGTGAGGGTCTTGGCCAGTATGTTTTGTCTGACCCTGACTAACATGTCTGATCAGTATGTTTTGTCTGATCCTGACTAACATGTCTGATCAGTATGTTTTGTCTGACCCTGACTAACATGTCCGATCAGTATGTTTTGTCTGATCCTGACTAACATGTCTGATCAGTATGTTTTGTCTGACCCTGACTAACATGTCTGATCAGTATATTTTGCCTGACTCTGACTAACATGTCTGATCAGTATATTTTGCCTGACTCTGACTAACATGTCTGATCAGTATGTTTTGCCTGACTCTGACTAACATGTCTGATCAGTATGTTTTGCCTGACTCTGACTAACATGTCTGATCAGTATGTTTTGCCTGACTCTGACTAACATGTCTGATCAGTATGTTTTGCCTGACTCTGACTAACATGTCTGATCAGTATATTTTGCCTGACCAGACGCTAGTCTTCCTCTCCCTTTGCACAAGCAGCAAAACAAGTAATAGGACAAATAAACATTTGAAGCAGCCAATCAAGTAATAGGACAAATAAACATTTGAAGCAGCAAAACAAGTAATAGGACAAATAAACATTTGAAGCAGCAAAACAAGTAATAGGACAAATAAACATTTGAAGCAGCAAAACAAGTAATAGGACAAATAAACATTTGAAGCAGCAAAACAAGTAATAGGACAAATAAACATTTGAAGCAGCAAAATGAGATCAGCATTGTGAACAAAACAAACTTAATGGGAATAAATAACATTATCAAAGAGAACTCATAAAGGTTAATGGTCAGATGATTGAAGATGTGCACAGTTCTACCTATCTGGGAAGTTGATTGAGAAGTATGGAGAAACAAACCAAGATTTTAACATTAGAATTAACATGGCCAGATTTGCTTTCAACTCTTTACCCAATTATTGAACTCGGCAGCATTCTGCAGGTCAGATAAGATTAGACTGTCCAACACTGATCTAGTTGGTCCTGTTATATGGTTCAGAAACATGGCCAGCGGCCAAAAGTATTATGTCGAGGCTACAGACCTTTGCCAACGTACATCTGCCTTTGTCGCAGACGTCATATTCGATGTCCGAAAGTAAAAGCAGTGAGAGAATATGTGTCACCATGGCTTTCTCACTGAATTAGTTATTAATTGAGGAGAATCCAAGTGCTGTGGGTGTATTCATTAAGTTTATTCAGGGTGGAGGAGTGTGGGGGCTACAAGCTTGGGAATCCTTTTTTGTGAAATATTGTTTCTTGTACAGTTGCCACTGACGTCTGCTAGTGTGTTTTACTGGGGTCCTGTAGGATTTAGGAACTACAGGGTGGCCCAAAAGATAGCTACCATTTTGAAAAGAGAAGAGCATAATTGTGTTGTTTCCGGTAATTTATCAGCTTTATCTCTTGCACTAATTGCACCTTGTATGGATACATGTCAAAATCCTTTTGTAGTTGCTGTAAAGATGTTCTGCTCACAGGAGCAGCGTCGAATGGGTGTTGTTGCATCTTACTAAATACTTTGTTTAACACAATCCTCCTTTTCTTGGGCTTGCATGAAACATGATCTCCCAACTCATAGCAAGTCGACCACGGAACCCTGTTGTTGGAAACGATGAATTAGATCAATAATGGGTTAGGGTTAGGGATGACACATGGATGATGACGAGGGCTAGTGGTTAAGTGACACGGCTCACCACCCGAAAGTGTTGGGTTTGCTCCCCATCACAGCACCGGCCATTACCCTGGGGAAGCAAACACTTAGAAAATGCAGGAGGAAGTAGACCTTTACATAAAATGTATGATGAAGTCGGATGCACTGTGACGACAGGCGCAAAACAAAAACATAGTGCAACGCACACTGCCTTGGGGGATAGAGAAATATGGTGAACGCAAAACAAACAAAAAAAGGACACATGTATGTTCTTTGTGTGCGCACAATTGATTATTGATATTCAAAATAAAATTCTACAATTTTAGTTTATTGGACTGTGCTAAATTTCTTCATAATAAATTTCCAAGGGATTTTTTAATTTTAATTTTTTAATTTTTAATTTTTTTTGCGTTCGCCTTATTTATCTATTCCCCAAAGCGTGTGTGCGTTACACTGTGGTTTTTATTTTGCGCCTGTCGGCCCAGTGCATCCGACTTCAGCATGCATTTTATGTAAGGGTCTGCTTCCTCCTGCATTTTCTAAGGGTTTGCTTCCCCGGGGTAACGGCCGGTGCTGTGATGGGGATCGAACCAAGCACCTTCTGGTTGTGAGCCGTGCCACTTAACCACTAGGCCACGCCGTCCCCCTTCCAAGGGTTGAAGTGTTATCTTAAATTTTAAATAAATGGTCATTCTGAAGATTGTCTGGATTGTTTAAATGGTAGTGCTCATTATAGACCACCATGTATTTGTAAGTACGTTTCTTCAACTAAATGTTGGTTTAGCTTAACAACTGCTTAGACTAGACAAAATTAAGTGAACTTTCAGAAGTGTTTTTGAGCTGCTTTCATTATGCATTGCTCTTTTAAGCTTCCACAACAAATTGTGGAATAATAACACTCACTTGTCATGTGTCATGTCAAGTAATGACTTTTGAGCATTCTAGTACTTCCTGTGCTTATTCTGTTATTAGCCAGCTTGTCACACTATCCAATATTTGTGATCTCTGTCTTCCTATTGCTTTTTCTCACATACTTCCCATTGTCACTAGGTTTTTCTGACCTCACATTACTTAAGAATGTGGCCAATGAATCAAGATTCACATCCATACACAAGTATTATTTCTACTTACCCACAGAGAACATGCAGACATCCGTGAAGTCGTCATAAAAAAGTGCAACGCACTCAGTCCAGAACCCTGGACATGGAGCCAGAACACGGAGCCAGGACCGATGCAAAATAATTTTGGAGGTTCCAGGAATAACGAAGAAAAATGAGCAGTGAGCAACGGAACAAAAACATCCACTTTCTGCAGGAGCTCAAGAGACAATACCCTAGCAACTCCTGGATACATGTGAACACACAAGGATCATCCTGTGAAAGAAAAAAGGGGAGGCAGTGGAATCTACATCACACATTCCAACGGCGACATAGAAAATCACTCCATACCAGCAGGAGAGACCTGTACCAATTTCAAAGCTGAAGTGGCTTGGCTTCGTTTGTTCTCAATCCCCCGCTACCAAACCTTAAATGGACTTAAGTAGCAGAATGTAGTCTAGAGAACGGAATGCGTTGTCGTAGTTTACAGCTTGACTGCAATATTTGCACCTTTCGGTCCAACACATCCGACTTCAAAAAGCATTTTTTTTAGTACAGGGTTAGCATTCCCTCTTTGATCCTTTCTCCTTAGCCAGTCTGCTCTGTTGCAGCCTGTTATCCAGGATCACCGCATGGAGGTGTAGAAGGGTCTTGGCAGCTCTGTTTCGCTGACCCTGACGCTAGCAGTCAGTTGTGGGTCGCTGACCACTGCAGCTCATGCGCTGCCCCAAAGCTGAAGTAACAGCTGTTCATGCAGCAACTAATATTCTTATTAGCCAAAACACAACTACAAGAAAAACAGTCATTCTAACAGGCACCAGGAGAATACTACAAGCCATCTCAGACCCCAAACAAAATAAAATATATCAGGTTGCTATCTAAAAACAAACAAAAAATCTAGTTCTACTGTGGATTCTGACCCACTGTGCGATCCTTGAAAAACCAGAAAATAGGTGAGTTTGCAAAAGCTGGAGGTCGCGGCATTCAGACTCGCAGAGCTATAAAAAAGCAAAGACACTCATCAAACGATCCAAGAGGACGGAATGGAGAGAACAGCACAGAGAATGCAAACCAGAAAATTACAGCATAGGCAAACTTGGTAGAGATGGGGCAGACAAAGATCTTCAGACTCCAAATGGGACATTGCAGACTCTAGGCCCATCTCCACAGAATGGGTCTCAGAGATACACCGACTTTGCGATTTTGGAGCACCCAAGCAAACACCAAAACATACCCTGCAGGACTGCCCTACTTATACAGACCAAAGAGAGGCAGTCTGGCCCTGGGGACCGGCCATGCTCGACAAGCTGTGGAGGACTGGCGAAGACCTGAAACACAGTCTCCTTCATGAACCTCACAGACTAGAAGCATAGCATCAGTTGATCGTGAACCTCACAGACTAGAAGCATAGCATCAGTTGATCGTGAACCTCACAGACTAGAAGCATAGCATCAGTTGATCGTGAATCTCACAGACTAGAAGCATAGCATCAGTTGATCAAAGAAGAAGCAGCTTCTATTACAAATTGCGGAACCAGCCTTCTTCACTTTTCTCTTGCGGAGATGTGTTTGTGTTTATTATTGTCTGCCACAGCATATTGAAAGTGTTTATTTTTTATTACCGTATCCATCTTCCATTCTTTGTTGCGAAAGTTCGGCACTTAACCATTTGTTTGAATATAGATCTTTTTATTTGATGATGACAAATTTAATCATTTTTGTGCTTGATTATTGCAGCTTTTTTGTTCATAGAGCCAACGAGGAAGGCTGAGATACATTTTTAAAACTTCTTTAAAATTTAGTCATTTTTTGGAAGTCTCAATAATTATTATATTTTTAAATGACAGCAAACATATAGAATTGTTTTATCTTGAGTTCAGTATTTATGGATCAATCAATCAAATCAATCAAAACCTGTCAGCTCCCTGTTAAGCACTGGTCTTGAACAAATACACAACACGTCCTCATGTCTTTGGCCATCTGTTCCAGCTCTGTCAATACACGTCTTCTTGTCTTGGACCATCTGTTCCAGCTCTGTCAATGTCTTTCCTGTTTGTCCTGAGCACCTTCATCGTGTATGTTTTGGTCTGCCTGTACTTCTCTTACCTTGGGGATTCAAGAACAGAAACTGTCTTGTTTCCTTAATTAAATACAATTTAGTTAATTGATGTTGTCTTGATAATCCAGTTAATAGCCAGCAGAATGAGAAATGATGATAAGAGACATCCCTGTCACACACCAGTTCTTATTTCCAAAGGGTCACATATCTGACCTACATGTAGAACTCTATAGTTCATATCTTCTATAGTTCATATCTTCTATAGTTCATATCTTCATACATTTGTTATTGAACGTCAGGGACACTATATAGTGCCAGAAAAATTTCAACAGCTGCCAAGTGCTTTTTTTATAGTCCGTGAATCCGATATAAAATTGGTGAGTTCCATTGTACACTTTGTTCAACTATTATTCTCAGTGTAGTTGTCTGGTCCATGTTATCGAATGTCTTCCTATTATTCTCTCAACTATTTGTCTATGGCCTCTTTTAATCTCTGTAATAATAATACTGTTCAATGTGTTCCCAGGCACTGATTAATATTTTTCTTTTATAAATTAGTCTGCTGCCGATCTCCATTGACAACTTGGCTAGATAGCCTTCCTTACAGGGTGCTGCCATTTCTTCTCTTTTCCAAACTTGACCAAGTAATTTGTCTATTTGCACATGATATCTTCAAAAGCGATATTATCATTGCTAATCTGAGCATTTAGATCTCCAATTAGAATCATGTTTTCCTTCTTATTTGATCCAGGAGCCTCATTTCTGTTGATATCATTAAGGCCACACTTTTACTATGTTGTGTATGTGCCCTGAGGAGAGAACATTTCCGCTATGCTCAGTTTCATACTCTTTAACTCCTTTATATCCTGTTTCAGTCAGTCTGAGGATATTGATCTTGTAATTTTTCAGTACCACTGCCACCTTTGCAGCCTTCCGCTGTTCGTACATTGTATGAACGCTCCAGCTACCAAACATGGAGATTTTCCTGATAGAAAATTGCGAAGTTAGTGTTGCAGATTCCCTTTGGCTTTCTCTTCTTGGTGTCATTAGCACACTTTACAGTGGGCCATTTGTCTTGGATAGTTGAGTTGTATTTTTACTGTTAGTTGACTTGTTCATATTGTTAAAATCTTTGTGACTTAAAATGAGGTAGCCAGCCCCATGCCCAACCCTCCTTAGTTACCTATTACGATGTGCTTTGCAGGTGTACTGTGTTTCTATTCTTTGCTCCCCTTTTGTATCTCGGCAACACGGGCTGAACAAGGAAGGGTGACATGAATCTGTTGAAAACTTGCTTTAAAATTTATACATATTTTAGAAGTCTATACAATTATTATTTTTGTAAAGACAGTGACCTAATATTATTTAAAACTCAAGTTCTGTGTTTATCTTTTGTGTGTATTTTTTTATCACTCTTAGTATTGTCTGCTAATAAATCACAAGAATTGTTCACATGAACATTTCATTTAACATTTTTAAAAATTTCACATGCTCTCATTGATAATTTATTGTTTTTGCTTAAATTTTTGTTTGTAAAATATATGACATGGGATATGCAGATTTTATTAAAACAAATTAGACTACTCACTCTCTAGACCAAGGGTTTCTAACCAGGGGTCCACGAAAAGATTTCAGGGCGTCCTTAATCTTGGATGGGTCAAAATCAACACATCTTAATTTTCACTAAGCACTAACTGAAATTTAGCAATTCCTTCACTTATGAAATTATGCAGTAGTGCTTATCAGTGACAGTGGTATTAGCTAGATCTGCGTCAACCATAGACGTAACATATTTAAATCACAATGCAGTTGTTGCAAATCTCAAAAAATCGCTCACGACCATCAGTACTTTGACATATCGCCAGTTATTAGACCCATCGCTAGATCGGATGTGGACACAGTCCTGCCGTGTACAGATAATCTGCGACATAGCTGGTAAACTATCTGACAACTCAGTGCTTAGTAGTCGTTCACCCACCAATAAGTGAAGTCTATGTGTTTCACTTTGATTATCTAGTGTTTCATTTCTGTCAAGTGTTTCACTTTGATTGTCTAGTGTTTAATTACTGTCAAGTGTTTCACTTTGATTGTCTAGTGTTTAATTTCTGTCAAGTGTTTCACATCTACGATTGTTTGTTAATGAAGAAGTAGGTGAGTCATTGTTTGTTAAAGTTATTAAAATATCAGCATTGAAAAAATAAATTTGTGGGAAAAGTGCTAACGATATCAGAATGTGAACCATTATTGCTAGAAAGGCTGCAAAAAAGCCACACGACTCCACATACAGTTCCAAGAAAGCCACACGACTCCACATACAGTTCCAAGAAAGCCACACGACTCCACATACAGTTCCAAGAAAGCCACACGACTCCACATACAGTTCCAAGAAAGCCACACGACTCCACATACAGTTCCAAGAAAGCCACACGACTCCACATACAGTTCCAAGAAAGACACCGAATTCCAGGTTTCTGTAATCTGCGTGTCTGTTGGTGAGTTAATTAGCCATTAAAAGTGTTAAAACCTTGTTCAAATTGTAACATCAGCAGTCTTGTATTTACTTGTCATACACATTTTATGTATACCATACTTTACTTAATTAACCTACAAATTACTTATTTATATGCTGAATTATCAAACAAATTACTTATAATTACCATATAAAATATTGAGTTAAAAAAACTATCATTTAAATAACATATTTATTTTGTTCAAGGGGAAAGAGAGAATTGAGACACATGTACGTGTTTAATGGGCACACACTTAACACCTGATGGCAGATGCAATTCAGAAATAAGGGACAGAATAGCCAAGGCACAATCGGTCTTCCAAAGCATGAATGGAATCGTATGCAACAAAGCTCTATCACTGAAATTGAGAAAGAGAGTTGTTGGATGCTATGTGGAACCAGTACTGATATACAACAGTAAATCAGGGGCAATCAGCAAACACACACAAAGATAACTAGAGAAGACAGAGATCTGGTGTTACAGAAGAATATTAAGAATTCCATGAGCTGCAAAGAAGACTAAGGATGCAGTACTTGAAGAAGTAAGGATGCAGTAATTGAAGAAGTAAGGATGCAGTACTTGAAGAAGTAAGGATGCAGTACTTGAAGAAGTAAAGATGCAGTACTTGAAGAAGTAAGGATGCAGTACTTGAAGAAGTAAGGATGCAGTACTTGAAGAAGTAAGGATGCAGTACTTGAAGAAGTAAGGATGCAGTACTTGAAGAAGTAAGGATGCAGTACTTGAAGAAGTAAGGATGCAGTACTTGAAGAAGTAAGGATGCAGTACTTGAAGAAGTAAGGATGCAGTACTTGAAGAAGTAAGGATGCAGTACTTGAAGAAGTAAGGATGCAGTACTTGAAGAAGTAAGGATGCAGTACTTGAAGAAGTAAGGATGCAGTACTTGAAGAAGCACAAAGACAACTCATTGCAAAAGTCAGGCCAAGATTGTCATTTGTTTTCGGACATGTCACGAAAAGAGGCGGGTTGGGACATACTGTGACAATGGGTAAAATAGCAGGAAAGAGAGATAGAGGGAGGCAGAGAGATAAAATATTGGACAGTCTGAAGGAATGGCAGAGGTGACAATCAATGTAATGCTGAGTTGATAAACGACACATGTGATAGGAGTGGATAGAAATCCATGATCGTTAACTGACAAGGCACATGACGATGATGATTTTGGGAGGGGTGGGGTGTATAAAATAAATCAATTTATTTATTTAATATTTATTTAGTAAATTTATTTTAACATTTTTGTAGCCCAAATTTCAGTTAAAAGGAGATATCTGCAAAAACTTGGACACATTACAGAACTCTTTTACAAGTTATTTCTATTTTATGGCATGAAAGTTGAGCCTTGTATCCCCTATCATCTTCTTTCTCATATAAACTGTATAGAAGATGTACAACTAACCAAAGATGAATTCATTGATCTTCGGACAACAATCTTTGAAGGTTAACTCCAAAAGCCTTGGAGAATTCTGGTGTTCTCTGAGAGCAGCTAATTCTTGTCTTGTAAAGTCAGCTGTAGAAGCTTTTTATTCCATTTTCAACAATATATCTTTGTGAATTGGGATTTTCAACACTTGTAACAATGAAAACCAAAAAATAAATGGATTGAATGTCCATGGCTATTGTGTTGTTTTGTCAAATACCACACCACAGTTGAATGTTCTTGTTCAACAAAATAACAACAGTCTTGATGATGACATGTATTTCAGCAATTCATTCTTCTTCTTCTTCTTCTTCTTCTTCTTCTTCTTCTTACGCTGTCAGACGTCAACCTTTATTTTTTCGAAAAAAGCAGCTGTCATCCTGAGGCTGTCGACACTGCCATAGAGCTTGTCTAGTGTAGCCACTGGTGATGGCCACATCTGCTCTCTCTGGTCCTCGTATGTCGGGCAGTTTTGCAAATGTTCAGCGGCCATTTTCGCGGTACCACACGTGCATTCGTCAGTGCCACCTATCTTCAATTTGTTGAATAGGTGGTACCTCAGTCTATTGTGGCCAGTGCGAAGTCTGAAGACGACGACCTGCTCTCTTCTGTTCAACTGGTAATAGGCATCGTTTTTTGTGTAGCCAGTATGTTCTGTTTCCCATTTGGTCATGTATCTGGCTTTAATAAGCCGTTTTGACTCTTCGTATGTCACACTAGTATCTGGTTGTGGTAGTCTTGCACCTTCTTTTGCCAGTCTGTCTGCCTCCTCATTGCCTTGGATGTTGCAGTGGGATGGAACCCACTGTACCACTACTCTTTTTGGTGTGGACTACTGGCATAGTTGACAGAGTACTGCTCTTAAAACATTAAGTTCAGTATTCTTCTGGCTTTTTAGTGCTGTGACTACGGCCAGGGCATCTGTAAGCAGGACTATATGGCTTTCATTCCTTTTACCTGTCACCATTTCTTCCACTGCCGCCCTCAGTGCCTCTGCTTCCGCTCTGAAATTGCTTGTGTATTTTCGAGTTGCCAATGACAGTGTTATTTTTCTGCCATTTGGTAGGCTCAGGAATGCCCCTGCCCCTCCGTTCTGTGTTGTGTTTGTTACGGAACCGTCGGGGTATGCATGGGTCCAGTCCATGCTTGGGTAGTTTTTCGTTATGTACCTCAGGGTTGTATCTCTTCTTTCTTTTTCAGTCTGGCAGTTTTTGTTTCCAATACTTGGTATATTTTCTACTACCTCTGGAAATATATGCTGCCTCCAGGTAGGTTTTCGTACAGTAGGGATGGGCTTTGGTGTTGTTAGTGCGTTCATAGGGTCTTCGTGCATCTTTGCTTTGGCTATTTCTGCAAAGTTTCTCCTCTTTAGTTTCCCATTTCTAAAATTGTTTAGTCTCTGGTGCATTGGATGGTCAGTCAGTCTTCTGAGTTTCTCTGCTTGCTGCTGGGCTCTGCAGTCTCTTCTGTCGGTCATGGATTGCAGTTTTGTAATCTTTTCGAGTTCTACAATTGGCGTTGACTTTATGCCTCCTGTTATAACTCTACATTTGAATTGTATTATATTGTTATTGAATATGAGAATGTGAGAAACACAGATATTACTACGAGGCGTGTTCAAATGAAACTGGACCTAACTGCACCAAGTGAACATATTTATGATGTCACTTCAGGTGTAAACAGCACATACCAACCGTCAAGTTTGCAAAATTGCATTATTCTCCGACTTATAGTTTTCTCAGCAGACCATTGAAATCATGGCGGGAGTGATACGGAATCCATCCAGAGTTGATCAGCGAGCAGTGATTCGGTTTCTAACAGCTGAAGGATGTCGACCAGTTGACATTCATCGCAGAATGCAGGCAGTGTATGGTGACAAAAGTGTGTCAAAGACAACAGCGAAGAACTGAGCAACCATGTTTAAAGAAGGACGTGAGTTAACTAAAGATCTTCCGAGACCAGGTCAGTCGCATATTGTTGCGTCAGAAGATGCCATCGCCAAAATTGATGTAGCAATTTGGGTGGACTGTCGCTGGAGCTTACGTTCGCTAGCAGAGGAATTCGCTGTGTTTTGCTAGGGACAGTTCAAATGGTGGTTAGCAATAAACTGAAGTATCGGTACCCATTATGAACATTTTCCGATACTTCAGATGTGCTGTTTTCACCTAAGTGACGTCATCATGAACATCATAGGTGTATGTTCACTTGGTGCAGTTAGGTCCATTTTCATGTGAACACGCCTCGTATATCATGGGCATTTTTTTATTTTGGTAATTGTATTTCTATATAATGGTGGCTTCATGGCCTAGGGGTGAAGCGTCCATTTCACAATCTCAACGCACCCGGTTCGAATCACGTTCATGTGCAGTTTGGCAGACATGGTTTTTTTCTCGCTCCTCCTATGGAAATTAATGGCAACCTACCATACTGCACACCTGCCAAGAAACTTGAAACATCTAAATAGGTTGGCGGTTATAAGAAGCTACGTTCTGCAAAGGACATGCTCCTTACTTTTATTTCTATATAACAGGTTCTTTGTAATTATATTTTATGCATTTAAAAACATTATTTTGAGAAGGGGTCCATGACATTCACCTGACTGGCAAAGGGGTCCATAACCTTCACCTGACTGGCAAAGGGGTCCATGACCTTCACCTGACTGGCAAAGGGGTCCATGACCTTCACCTGACTGGCAAAGCGGTCCGTGACCTTCACCTGACTGGCAAAGCGGTCCGTGACCTTCACCTGACTGGCAAAGCGGTCCATGACCTTCACATGACTGGCAAAGGGGTCCATGACCTTCACCTGACTGGCAAAGGGGTCCGTGACCTTCACCTGACTGGCAAAGGGGTCCATGACCTTCACCTGACTGGCAAAGGGGTACGTGACCTTCACCTGACTGGCAAAGGGGTCCGTGACCTTCACCTGACTGGCAAAGGGGTCCTTGACCTTCACCTGACTGGCAAAGGGGTCCATGACCTTCACATGACTGGCAAATGGGTTCATGACCTTCACCTGACTGGCAAAGGGGTCCGTGACCTTCACCTGACTGGCAAAGGGGTCCGTGACCTTCACCTGACTGGCAAAGGGGTCCGTGACCTTCACCTGACTGGCAAAGGGGTCCATGACCTTCACCTGACGGACAAAGGGTTTCATGACACAAAAAGGTGAAAGAGTCCCAGCTTTAGAACATCTATAGTTGACTAAGGATACTCAAAATTATAAGTTGTGAGAAACATGTACCATAGAAATAAACTGAATAGAAGCCCCCTTGGTATATATAAATGATTTGGACATTTATATCGGGTTCGTGATTGCACAATTCGTGGATGACAGAAAACTATGCAGAAGGGTCTCATCTAGAGCAGAAATGAATATATTGTCAGATTTAGATACAATTTGGGAATGGTCTGTGAGCCGGCAAATGGACGTTAATGTAGATAAATGTACAGTCATCCACATGCGTAGTTCTTCTTCTTCTCCTTCCTTTCTTCCTTCCTTCCTTCCTTCCTTCCTTCCTTCCTTCCTTCCTTCCTTCCTTCCTCCCTCCCTCCCTCCTTCCTTCCTTCCTTCCTTCTTCGTTCGTTCGTTCGTTCTCAATCTCCCACTACCAAACCCTGCAAGGGCTTAAGTAGCATAATGTAGTCCAGAGAACGGAATGCGTTGTGTCGTAGCTTTACAGCTTGGCTGCGATATTTGCACCTTTCGGTCCAACACATCCGACTTCAGCAAGCATTTTTTGAGTACCGGGTTAGCATTCCCTCTTCGATCCCTTCTCCTTAGCCACTCTGCCCTACTGCACCCTGTTATCCAGGATCACCGCGTGGAGGTGTAGAAGGGTCTTGGCAGCTCTGGTTCGCCGGCCCTGACGCTAGCAGTCAGCTATGGGTCGCTGACCACTGCAGCTCATGTGCTGCTCAGCGTCTTGATCCCATGGGTAGATCTAATATGGAACATAATTACAGAATCGACCCATCGCTGAGATGTTCTGACTTCAGTCACTGGTCAAAGTATCAACTTTCTTCCTTGACCAATCACTGGGATGTTCAAACTTCAGTCACTCGTCCAAGTATCAACTTTCTTGCTTGACCAATCACTGGGATGTTCAAACTTCAGTCACTCGTCCAAGTATCAACTTTCTTCCTTGACCAATCACTGGGATGTTCTAACTTCAGTCACTTGTCCAAGTATCAAGCACATAGTAGAAGGCTTGATGGAACGCAAGGGGAAAAGCTGTGTGTGTTGTAACAAACAATTTATGGAAAATTGTTAGTGCTTTAGAACAGTTAACTGGGGCATTAGTCATTGTGCTTTCTTGGTCTGTGGGAATCTGTCCTCCTACAAAGTAACATTGAACAATGTAGAATACAACTCGAGGATTTACAAGCATTCAAAATGAAAAATAGTTAACAATTCAGTAGCCTATGCCAAAGATAGTTTTGGAGAGTCAAGTCGATGTAGAAAGAAGAAGCTGATGAAGAATCACGAGAGGCTGAATTGTCAGGAAACTGAGTTGAGGAGAGAAATGATTTCATCGTTGGCCAGAGTGATCCAATAAATAACTGATTTCAACATCTATTATCTATATCTAACCTATTATAGTCTAGGTGAGTTGTACATGTTTGGGGGGTCAGGCCTAACATAACCTATTATACTCTAGGTGAGTTGTCCATGTTTGGGGGGTCAGGCCTAACCTATTATAGTCTAGGTGAGTTGTCCGTGTTTGGGGGGTCAGGCCTAACCTATTATACTCTAGGTGAGTTGTCCATGTTTGGGGGGTCAGGCCTAACCTATTATACTCTAGGTGAGTTGTCCGTGTTTGGGGGGGTCAGGCCTAACCTATTATAGTCTAGGTGAGTTGTCCGTGTTTGGGGGGTCAGGCCTAACCTATTATACTCTAGGTGAGTTGTCCGTGTTTGGGGGGTCAGGCCTAACCTAACCTATTATACTCTAGGTGAGTTGTCCGTGTTTATTCCCTCCACCATGAACTATCCAGCATGTATGACCCTTCTGGAAACATGTTCTTGTCTGCCTTAGCTCCAGGGATCATTGAGACATGCGAGCTCCCTCACCATTTGAAGGTCACGTACTTGAGAGAGATCTACAACGAGCACTTTGCGGATACAAAATCGTGTCACACTGACTATGAAACAGTAACTGGCAGACGAAATGGACTTCAACAATATCCTCGACAATTTTGCAGACAGAAAAGCAAGAAAAATAGCGTTGTAGGATGTTGAAATTACATTTTTTGTCACTTCAGAAATAAACATCGCGTCTTAATGTTATTCTTCCTTATACGTCGTGTTGGCTTTTTATCTACGTGTATTTCATGTTTTGTTGAGAGTAGCGACAAACTCATGGAACGCACTTGGCCGAACAAACTCTAGCTACTCCACTGTGCAAATGCCTTGAAAACTGCAGCATAAATTCTAAGGACAAATTAAAACACACAGAAACATATGATGCTTTTGGCAGAGGTACTGTCAGTGGTGGCTGCACTATCTCTATCTATGTTCTTTGCGCGTCAAATATGGCGTATAAGGCAGAAACAAGTGATCTCCAGTTGGAACGGTTTGACCCCACTATTTTTAGATCGTGTATGGTACTGAGGCCCACAGTTGTTTCCTTTGGTGTTTCCTTGGGTCTCCCTCTTTTCCAAACGCCCCCTGTTGTCCATTCAGGTGATTGTAATGGAAGACGGTTGTTCATCATTCTAAGGACATGTCCGATGTATGTCCATCGTGTTTTCAGGATGATGGTCGACACATATAGTTGGTTTGTCTTTGTTCTTTCTTATCGAGTCATTAGTTATGGACTGGTCCCAGCGTATAGTTGGTTTGTCTCTGTTCGTATCGAGTCATTAGTTATGAACTGGTCCCAGCGTATATTCAAAACGTTTCTTAGACATTTATTTTCAAAGATATTTAGTTTGTTTTCCAGTTCTTTTGTTGTCTTCCAGCTTTCACATCCATGTCAGGACTGATATTACGATTGAGTTGAATAGTCTGAGCTTGGTATGTTTGCTGAGTGTCGTTGATTTCCAGATGTTGGTAAGCTGATTAAAGGCGCACGAGGTCAAAGCAATTCTAGTGGACATTTATTTAGTGTCATCTTCATCGTGTCATGTTGCTTACCAGGTTTGTGTAGTGTTGGACATTTTGTAGAGATTTCCCATGTAGCTTGATATCAGCCGTTGTGGTTGTGGAAGGGATCATCTTCTTTGAGGCGCTTACTTGAAGTCCTATCTGTTCTGACCATTGACATAGTTTATCTATATTTTCTTGTGTTTTTTTTCATTAGTTGTACTTAGTAGCGCTAGGTCGTCTGCTAAAATCAAGATCTTCTAAGGTAGTTTTATATGTTGCTGTTGTTGTCTTTTTGTGAGCCCTAAAAAGGACGTTAATTGGCTTGTTGTCGTAGCTTTCTTGACATCCCGAGCGTACTAATGAAGCGGAACCGGGGTCCTCCATTGCAGTTCTGCAATGATTGGCTTCGCTCACTACTACGGGGATCTTGTCGAACCTCCCCTTGTTAGCCAGACTGTTGACAACAGCCCGTATCCAGGGCGACCAACGAGGATGTCAGGTGAGGGTCTTGGCCAGTGTGTTTCTCCTGACCCTGGCTAATCAAGTGTGTTTCTCCTGACCCTGGCTAATCAAGTGTATTTTGCCTGACCCTGGCTAATCAAGTGTGTTTTGCCTGACCCTGGCTAATCAAGTGTGTTTTGCCTGACCCTGGCTAATCAAGTGTGTTTTGCCTGACCCTGGCTAATCAAGTGTGTTTCTCCTGACCCTGGCTAATCAGTGTGTTTCTCCTTACCCTGGCTAATCAGTGTGTTTCTCCTGACCCTGGCTAATCAAGTGTATTTCTCCTGACCCTGGCTAATAAAGTGTATTTCTCCTGACCCTGGCTAATCAAGTGTATTTCTCCTGACCCTGGCTAATCAAATGTATTTCTCCTGACCCTGGCTAATCAGGGTTTTTCTCCTGACCCTGGCTAATCAGTGTGTTTCTCCTGACCCTGGCTAATCAAGTGCATTTCTCCTGACTCTGGCTAATCAAGTGTGTTTTGCCTGACCCTGGCTTATCAAGTGTGTTTTGCCTGACCCTGGCTAATCAAGTGTATTTTGCCTGACCCTGGCTAATCAAGTGTGTTTTGCCTGACCCTGGCTAATCAAGTGTATTTTGCCTGACCCTGGCTAATCAAGTGTGTTTTGCCTGACCCTGGCTAATCAAGTGTGTTTTGCCTGACCCTGGCTAATCAAGTGTGTTTTGCCTGACGCTGGCTAATCAAGTGTGTTTTGCCTGACCCTGGCTAATCAAGTGTGTTTTGCCTGACCCTGGCTAATCAGTGTATTTCTCCTGACCCTGGCTAATCAAGTGTATTTCTCCTGACCCTGGCTAATCAAGTGTATTTCTCCTGACCCTGGCTAATCAAGTGTATTTCTCCTGACCCTGGCTAATCAAGTGTGTTTCTCCTCACCCTGGCTAATCAAGTGTATTTCTCCTGACCCTGGCTAATAAAGTGTATTTCTCCTGACCCTGGCTAATCAAGTGTGTTTTGCCTGACCCTGGCTAATCAAATGTATTTCTCCTGACCCTGGCTAATCAGGGTGTTTCTCCTGACCCTGGCTAATCAGTGTGTTTCTCCTGACCCTGGCTAATCAAGTGCATTTCTCCTGACTCTGGCTAATCAAGTGTGTTTTGCCTGACCCTGGCTAATCAAGTGTGTTTTGCCTGACCCTGGCTAATCAAGTGTGTTTTGCCTGACCCTGGCTAATCAAGTGTGTTTTGCCTGACCCTGGCTAATCAAGTGTGTTTTGCCTGACCCTGGCTAATCAAGTGTGTTTTGCCTGACCCTGGCTAATCAAGTGTGTTTTGCCTGACCCTGGCTAATCAAGTGTGTTTTGCCTGACCCTGGCTAATCAAGTGTGTTTTGCCTGACCCTGGCTAATCAAGTGTGTTTTGCCTGACCCTGGCTAATCAAGTGTGTTTTGCCTGACCCTGGCTAATCAAGTGTGTTTTGACTGACCAGACGTCTGCCTCGTCGTCTCTTATCTGTTCATTCTATGGTTAAATGCTTATCATGGACAAAGTGTTTCATAATCCTGCGGGTCTACCTTGCTCTAGTGTTTGAGTCTATTAAGATGGACTCGGACATCGGTTAACCACCCTCTGTGGCACTTGTCCCAACGTAGCTGAGTAATAAGCTGCTCGAGCCTAGCCCACTAAGCAGGAAATCCTCCTCCCGGCTACATCCAGCTCATACCAGAGCTGGGACTTGCACAAGGGACATCTGCCACTGTAGAAGTACAGGTCCACTAAGCTAGGACCTCACAGGGGCATCTGTCACTGTAGAAGTACAGGTCCACTAAGCTAGGACCTCACAGGGGCATCTGCCACTATAGAAGTACAGGTCCACTAAGCTAGGACCTCACAGGGGCGTCTGTCACTGTAGAAGTACAGGTCCACTAAGCTAGGACCTCACAGGGGCATCTGCCACTGTAGAAGTACAGGTCCACTAAGCTAGGACCTCACAGGGGCATCTGTCACTGTAGAAGTACAGGTCCACTAAGTTAATACCTCACAGGGACATCTGCCACTTTAGAAGAACAGATCAACTAAGCTGGGACATGCACAGGGACATCTGTCTCTGTAGAAGTACAGGTAAACTGAACTGGGACTTGCACAGGGGCATTCGTCACTGTAGGAGTACAGGTCCACTAAGCTAGGACCTCACAGGGACATCTGCCACTGTAGAAGTACAGGTCAACTAAGCTGGGACCTGCACAGGGGTATCTGTCTCTGTAGAAGTACAGGTAAACTAAGCTGGGACCTGCACCTGGTTATCTGTCTCTGTAGAAGTACAGGTCAACTAAGCTGGGAAATGCACAGGGGTATCTGTCTCTGTAGAAGTACATGTCAACTAAGCTGGGACTTGCACAGGGACATCTGCTACTGTAGAAGTACAGGTCGACTAACAGCTAAGATGGCTACAGGAGCACGTTTGGTTGACAACCAAATGACGTATATTGCCAGCTCAATAGAAATGAACAGATGGTAATCTTGAGATTCCGCACAGGCCACAGCAGACTGAGATACTATCTGTTCAACAAACCAAGGATAGATAACACAGATGAATGTGTCTACGGCACTGATAAAATGTGCTGTCCTGATATGTCATGTTGGAATAAACGTCCAGGTTTCGGTGCCGTGTGGTAGGAATGGAACCATGCATTTTGTTTGAAGAGAAATCTTGGCCTTACTCCACACACGTAAGAGGTCGTGCGTAGCAGATGCAGCTAGTCTGATAAGTGTCAGGATAAACCTGACATATTGCACCACCGAAGCACGAAACAGAGATCCATCGCAGGCGACTTTCGCTGAGAAGATATATGAAATGAACGGAGAATTAGACCTTCGATGGTGGAGATATCATCTGAAGTGAACGGAGAATTAGACCTTCGATGGTGGAGATATCATCTGAAGTAAACTGAGAATTAGACATTTGATGGGGGAGATATCATCTGAAATAAACTGAGAATTAGACATTTAATGGGGGGAGATATCACATGAAGTGAACTGAGAATTAGACATTCAATGGGGGCAGATATCATATGAAGTGAACTGAGAATTAGACCTTCGATGGGAAAGATATAATCTGAAATAAACTGAGAATTAGACATTCGATGGGGGGAGATATCATCGGAAATGAACTGAGAATTAGACATTCGATGGGGGGAGATATCATCGGAAATGAACTGAGAATTAGACCTTCGATGGGAGAGATATCATCTGAAATGAACTCAGAATTAGACATTCGATGGGGGAGATATAATCTGAAATGAACTCAGAATTAGACCTTCGATGGCGGAGATATCATCTGACGTGAACTGAGAATTAGACATTTGATGGGGGAGATATCATATGAAGTGAACTGAGAATTAGACATTCAATGGGGGGAGATATCATATGAAGTGAACTGAGAATTAGACCTTCGATGGGAAAGATATAATCTGAAATGAACTGAGAATTAGACCTTCGATGGGGGAGATATCATCTGAAATGAACTCATAATTAGACCTTCGATGGGGGAGATATCATCTGAAATGAACTGAGAATTAGACCTTCGATGGGGGAGATATAATCTGAAATGAACTGAGAATTAGACCTTCGATGGGGGAGATATCATCTGAAATGAACTGAGAATTAGACCTTCGATGGGGGAGATATCATCTGAAATGAACTGAGAATTAGACCTTCGATGGGGGAGATATAATCTGAAATGAACTGAGAATTAGACCTTCGATGGGGGAGATATCATCTGAAATGAACTGAGAAGTAGACCTTCGATGGGGGAGATATCATCTGAAATGAACTGAGAATTAGACCTTCGATGGGGGAGATATCATCTGAAGTGAACTGAGAATTAGACCTTCGATGGGGGAGATATCATCTGAAATAACTGAGAATTAGATCTTCGATGGGGGGAGATATAATCTGAAGTGAACTGATAATTAGACCATTGATTGGGGGGGGGGGGGATATCTTAAATGAACTGAGAATTAGATCTTCGATGAGGGAGACATCTGTTGAAGTGAACTGAGAATTAGACCTTCGTTGGGGGAGATATCATCTGAAATGAACTGAGAATTAGACCTTCGATGGGGGAGATATCATCTGAAGTGAACTGAGAATTAGAAATTCGATGGGGGAGATATCATCTGAAATAACTGAGAATTAGATCTTCGATGGGGGGAGATATAATCTGAAGTGAACTGAGAATTAGACCATTGATGGGGGGGGGGGGGGGGATATCTTAAATGAACTGAGAATTAGATCTTCGATGAGGGAGACATCTGTTGAAGTGAACTGAGAATTATATCTTCGATGGGGAAGATATCATCTGAAATGAACTGAAAATTAGACCTTCGATGGGAGAGATATCTGCTGAAGTGAACTGGGATTTATCAAAGAAGAAATGAATACAGTCGTCAATCTACGTTTCCAAAATATGGGGTTATAAAGGACAACAAAAACAACAGCGGAGACAAGATGGATGTGGTGTGTGGTGCACGTTATTCGTCGGTCGCAAGGAGTGTGTCGCAACTAGACAGCAGTTGCCAAAGTTAAGTGTGTCGTTGTCATCATAAACTTGACGCTGAATTCATTAGTACTCCACGAGAAGCAAATATTGGGGAAATGTGTGAAATTGTGTCGGTTCTCGAAAAGTGATATAAAACACATAAGTAGCGACAATGTACATCGATATTGTACAGAGGAAAACAGGCAATTTGTCGATTGACC
Source organism: Ariolimax columbianus (assembly GCA_036924085.1). Taxonomy (NCBI): domain Eukaryota; kingdom Metazoa; phylum Mollusca; class Gastropoda; order Stylommatophora; family Arionidae; genus Ariolimax; species Ariolimax columbianus. The sequence continues at coordinate 89,335,743 of JAVGWX010000011.1, read as the reverse complement.
CCGCCATGTTTGTGAATCATTGTGCGGTAGCTTGGTCGTATAAAGCTTGGCGCAATTATAAAACAAATGTCTGGTTTTCTGCGAGCTTTAAACCTTGGAAAAGTTGTCGAGGTATGTAGCTTTTGGAGGCTCAGTTGAGGCCACTTTCTTCGGTATCATCATCATCTTGATCGCTATAAACATGGCTTACTATCAACATTATATTATTGTAATATTTACAATGTCTACAACCTAAACCATTTTTCACGTCTGCTCCTACACCTAAACCATTTTCTACATCTGCGCCTACACTTAAACCATTTTCCACGTTTTCTCCTACACCTAAACCCTTTTCCACGTCTACTCCTACACCTAAACCATTTTCCATGTCTGCCCTTACACCTAAACCATTTTCCACGTTTTCTTCTACATCTAAACCATTTTCCACGTCTGCCCCTACACCTATACCATGCTCTACATTGAATTCATCTTATTCAATTCACCACCATTCGCCACCTTATTCTCTACACCAATGTCTTCTGTTCTCGCACGTTGCCCTGGTATGTGAACTCCTTCTAATACAACTGATTAAATCAAATGAAACCTGAATTGTTTTCTATCCACGAAAAATTACCTACGTGATGAAACCACAAACTCCATCAGACTTGAAGAGTTAATCTTGAGGGAAATGGTTGCAGTAGAAACTTTGCAACTCCTGGCATACATAAACAACACAAGTAGTTGTTCTACTAACATGTTTCAGGATCTGTCGTTTGCTAGAGGAAGAGTTGGTACAAACATTATTTATCATTTCATCTATAGATGAAAGTTATTCAGCTATTGTTGCTTGTGGTTGTAACGGGGGCAGTGTGGAAACCAGAAAAGCAGACGACGCCAGCGCCAAAGAGTTTTTATGAACTGGTCACCAGAGCTTTCAGACGGGCATTAAATGATGCTGACAAGATGTTTAAGAGTCTAGGCGACGCTTTCACTGACGCTGACTCGAACGATGATGAGTAAGTATTGAAACATTTCAATCTGAGATCACTCGAAACTTTCAGCTCTGGTCACTTGGCTCGCTGTCTGGACGGATTCACCTAACTGTGTACACCTTACGTGCTTACATCTAAGTGTGGGGAGGAAAACTAACGTCTGGTCAGGCACAACATATTGATCAGACATGTTAGTCAGGGTCAGGCAAAGCATACTGACCAAGACCCTCACCTCGGCTTCGTAGTAGCCCTCCATGGAAACTGACTGGTTTCATGGCAGCCTGGGTAACACGGTGAGGGATTTACGTTATCCCTGCAGTAGTGAGTGACACGCATATAAAGCCAAGCATAGCACAACCGTCTGGACGACCCTGGTCCACCGTCATCAGCACGCTCGGGGTGTGAGGAAAGCTACGACAACCCGCTACTTAACCTCCTTTTCAGGCGTACACAAGAGCAACCTACTCAGTATGGGCATTCGCAAACAACATCTTAGTGTGTACACCTTCCGTGCTTACATCTAGGTGTGTACACCTTCCGTGCTTACATCTAGGTGTGTACACCTTCCGTGCTTACATCTAGATGTGTACACCTTCCGTGCTTACATCTAGGTGTGTACACCTTCCGTGCTTACATCTAGGTGTGTACACCTTCCGTGCTTACATCTAGGTGTGTACACCTTCCGTGCTTACATCTAGGTGTGTACGCCTTCCGTGCTTACATCTACACGTGTACACCTTCCGTTTCTTACATCCAGGTGTGTACACTTTCCGTGCTTTCATCTAGGCGTGTACGTCTTCCGTGCGTATATCTACACGTGTACACCTTCCATGCTTACATCTACATGTGTACACCTTCCGTACTTAGATGTAAGTGCGTACACATTCAGTGCTTACATAACAGACGGGGACACGGAGGCAGCGGTATTTGTGACGGTTCCAGTTGGAGCATGGGCGTTTAGGGCAGGGCAGATTGGGCTGGCGACTCTGGGAACAAAGGTTGCATCAATACATGCCAAGGTGAATCACCCTCTCGACACTAAATCGACAAAGGAAACTGGGGGGGGGGGTATGTTTGGAGCTGAGGTGGGGGTTTGTAGTTGATCCATCTCGCGTTCCGAATTAGCGGAGTTGGGGGAAGGAGTGGGAGGCGGTTGGTGACAGTCAGATGCCGCCACACCCGGCTACGACATTTAGAGTGACATGGATTCGGGGATAATCATCTAATAACAATTGGTTGTTGATAGGTCAAAATTAGAGTGATGGCTAAGTCAGACAACCAACAGGAAACAATTGGTCAGGACCCCCCCCCCCCCCCCCCCGCCCCCCCCCCCCCTAATGTTGCTTGAGACTATCAAATACTCTGCAAAGATGAACTCAAGGAAACTGGCTTGGAGAGTGACCGAGAGACTGTCAGAAGTCTGTGATGTGTGAGTTTGCAGGGTGACTGGACAAGCATACACCTCGAGTTTTGGCCAGTCGCTCTATAGGTGTTTATGTTGGACACCCTGTGAACAGTAAGATATCTGAATGTGTGTTGTATGTATAGGACACTTTGTAAACCGTCATCCGATTGGGGGGACGAGTTGATGATTGTGTGTTGAATGTGCATATAGAGAGAGCAACGGCGCGAATCTGGGTTATGTAGTTTGGGGGTACCATCAAAGCCAGTGCTTACAAAACCTCCTATGTAGTTCGTGTTCTGGTTAAGTAAACTCCCATTTAGTGAGCGGTTTTCTGGTTGTGATGATCAATGTTTCTAATTGATTGCAGCAGGTAACTCAATCTGAGTATTCAATCATCAATCGGCAGGAGTAGTTTGTAACTTGTAATTTTTCATCCATTTAAAAAAAAAAGATCCTATGTAACATATAAATGAGATAACACGATCTGTTTAAACACTAATATCAAGAGCTTGCCTCATTGAACACATCAGGCGTGAATATAACACATGAAAGAAAACAAATCTAATATAAATGAAAGTGAAAACACGAATAAAAGAAAAACATAAAGGATGAAACAGTCTCACCAGAAGCATTATATATCATGTATTTGTATGTGTGTCTCCTAGGTCGTTGGCCGCATTGTTTTGGTCTGTTCCTTGTAACAAACTGTGCTACGTCTGCTGGAAACATAGCAACAGAAATGTGTCTGAGAAATGTGATGATTTCTGCGCGGAGTCTTGCAGATGGAACTTCAAGACAGGCCCAAGTAAGTTGTTGTACATTCTCATGTCGAAGCAGATCCTGGGACCGAGTAAGTTGTACATTCTCATGTAGAAGCAGATCCTGGGCCCAAGTAAGTTGTTGTACATTCTCATGTAGTAGCAGATCCTGGGACCGAGTAAGTTGTACATTCTCATGTAGAAGCAGATCCTGGGCCCAAGTAAGTTGTTGTACATTCTCATGTAGAAGCAGATCCTGGGACCGAGTAAGTTGTACATTCTCATGTAGAAGCAGATCCTGGGCCCAAGTAAGTTGTTGTACATTCTCATGTAGTAGCAGATCCTGGGACCGAGTAAGTTGTACATTCTCATGTAGAAGCAGATCCTGGGCCCAAATAAGTTGTACGTTCTCATGTAGTAGCAGATCCTGGGACCGAGTAAGTTGTACATTCTCATGTAGTAGCAGATCCTGGGCCCACGTAAGTTGTTGTACATTCTCATGTAGAAGCAGATCCTGGGCCCAAGTAAGTTGTTGTACATTCTCATGTAGTAGCAGATCCTGGGCCCAAGTAAGTTGTTGTACGTTCTCATGTAGTAGCAGATCTTGGGCCCAAGTAAGTTGTACATTCTCATGTAGAAGCAGATCCTGGGCCCAAGTAAGTTGTTGTACATTCTCATGTAGTAGCAGATCCTGGGCCCAAGTAAGTTGTTGTACGTTCTCATGTAGTAGCAGATCTTGGGCCCAAGTAAGTTGTACATTCTCATGTAGTAGCAGATCCTGGGCCCAAGTAAGTTGTACATTCTCATGAAGTAGCAGATCATGGGCCCAAGTAAGTTGTACATTCTCATGTAGTAGCAGATCCTGGGCCCAAGTAAGTTGTTGTATGTTCTCATGTAGTAGCAGATCCTGGGCCCAAGTAAGTTGTTGTACATTCTCATGTAGTAGCAGATCCTGGGCCCAAGTAAGTTGTTGTACATTCTCATGTAGTAGCAGATCCTGGGCCCAAGTAAGTTGTTGTACGTTCTCATGTAGTAGCAGATTCTGGGCCCACGTAAGTTGTACATTCTCATGTAGTAGCAGTTCCTGGGCCCAAGTAAGTTGTACATTCTCATGTAGTAGCAGTTCCTGGGCCCAAGTAAGTTGTATGTTCTCATGTAGTAGCAGATCCTAGGCCCAAGTAAGTTGTTGTACATTCTCATGTAGTAGCAGATCCTGGACCCAAGTAAGTTGTTGTATGTTCTCATGTAGTAGCAGATCGTGGGCCCAAGTAAGTTGTTGTATGTTCTCATGTAGTAGCAGATCCTGTGCCCAAGTAAGTTGTTGTATGTTCTCATGTAGTAGCAGATTCTGGGCCCAAGTAAGTTGTTGTACATTCTCATGTAGTAGCAGATCCTGGGCCCAAGTAAGTTGTTGTACATTCTCATGTAGAAGCAGATCCTGGGCCCAAGTAAGTTGTTGTACATTCTCATGTAGTAGCAGATCCTGGGCCCAAGTAAGTTGTACATTCTCATGTAGTAGCAGATCCTGGTAATATAATAATGAATTACAAACGTTAGTGGCCAGAGCAACAATGTTGTTGTAGCTGTGGTGGCTGAACGACATACAGGCAGTGGTGATGCCAATACAGTATCAGTCTGTATCATTGAATCCCCACAACCCAGCGAACTTTTTTTTGTGTGTTTTTTTTTGTTTTTGCTTAGATGTTTGCCTCACTAGTTTCTACTGGCGGAGGCGCGCCATTTTCCACCCCAGACCGTAGTCCATTGGGCGATATCAGGACGCATAAACCAGTGCTTGGATGCATGTGTGTGTCTGTATGTACCTATGCTAGATTTGTGCGCCCTCAGAAGCTAGCCCAACCAAAGTGCAATGGAAGGGCCTCACCATGAGGGCGCGTGTGAAAGTTGTGCAAGAGTGTGACTGTAGGACAGAGTAAAATGAAACAGAGTGAGGTGAGAGAAGAGAGAGAAGGGGAAGAGTGCCCCCCCCCCCAACCCAGCGAACACTGGACAATCATTGCGATTATTACCCTCAATAACCCGAATGATTGTGGCAAGAGCTCTGTATGTCACAGAGATGAGAATGAGGCAACTGCCACACTGAAATGAATTTGCGAGAGGCGACTAGCATTACGGTGTAACCTCTGCAGGGTAGAAAACTCTCCAAATCATAGTTTTACTCGTTCTGCCATTCCAACAAGCACAAACCGTGCTAATATTTGCAGTGACCATCTAGGTCTGAAAGAAAGCTTTAAAAATAATGTGAAGAAAATATTAAATAAGTCGTTTTGTCAAAGAAGAAATCATTCTCGTCAGTTTACACAGCCTCTGTCTCTAGTGTCTTCAGTCTTCCTTGTTTTTCATCTTCATCGCACGTTCTATCGTGTGCTCATCGAGTTATTGTTCTATATGTGGATTCCCAAGCCACTGTTCTATCTCTGGATTCCTGAGTTATTGTTCTATCTCTCGATTCTTTAGCTATTGGTCTATCTCTGGATTTCTGAGCTTTTGTTCTATCGATTCCTGAGCTATTGTTCTCTCTCTCGATTCCCGGGCCATTATTCTATCTCTAGACTCGTGAGCTATTATTCTATCTCTGATTCCTGGGTATCATGAAGAATTCAGCTACAGGTGTATGTTAATGATTGTAATCCCTACATTTGGCTTATTAAAACCAACACTCTGAAAGTAAAATCAGTGTACAACGCGTTTGCTCTGAACCTTACAGTTGTACTGTAGACAAAAATGAGACAAAGTTATGTTATTGTCCACAGGCATTGCTCGCACCAGGCGGGTCTTGAATGCTCGCACGAGGCGGGTCTTAAATGAAGTTTGCATCAGCTTCATTGACAGCATAAGTCTGGACCTTGGCGGGCTCGCTAAACTTTTAAGAGGGTCGCCTTTCATTTGAATATCATACTTTCGCGCTTGAATTGTCCTTATTGAGACAATACTTTTACATGAGTTTGTTCGTATCCTCATACGATAATAAAAATATAGTTGTATATTTCTGTAACATGTCAAAACGAGGCTCTAACAAACTGGTTCGTTAAATGGAACGAGCCTAAGAGATTTTGTATTTAGCTCTGTTATTTGTAATTATTTTTGTGTAACTGCTATATTATTTGTGGTCTTAACAACAGAAGCATTAGCATTAACATTGACATTAGCATTAACATTGACATTAATTTTGACATTAGCATTAACATTGACATTAGCATTAACATTGACATTAGCATTAACATTATTATTAGCATTAACATTGACATTAGCATTAACATTGACATTAGCATTGACATTGACATTGGCATTGACATTGACATTAGCATTAACATTGACATTAACATTGACATTAGCATTAACATTGACATTAGCATTGAAATTGACATTAGCATTGACATTGACATTAGCATCGACATTGACATTAGCATTAACATTGACATTAGCATTAACATTGACATTAACATTGACATTAGCATTAACATTGACATTAGCATTGACATTGACATTAGCATTGACATTGACATTAGCATCGACATTGACATTAGCATTAACATTGACATTAGCATTAACATTGACATTAACATTAGCATTAACATTGACATTAGCATTGACATTAGCATTGACATTAACATAAGCATTAATATTAACATTGACATTGACATTTACCATTGACATTGACATTGACATTGAGATTTACCATTGACATTGAGATTTACCATTGACATTGAGATTTACCATTGACATTAAGATTTACCATTGACATTGAGATTTACCATTGACATTGAGATTTACCATTGACATTGAGATTTACCATTGACATTGAGATTTACCATTGACATTGAGATTTACCATTGACATTTACCAGACACTTGCAAAGTTTGTTTCAAATCAGAATATTAGTCTTTAAAGATCTACATTTTATGTTCACCTGATCGGTAGATTTCCTGATTTACAAAGTAGAGATTGTGAAGGTTGATATAAGAATAAATAACTCGAGCTAAACGTTTGTTTGTTCTCTTTGTTTGTTTTCTATATGTTTGTTTTCTTTGTTTCCGGAGTGTGTAGTTTTAGCTTTTATTTTCTAGAAATGGACAATATAGAACCGACTGTATTGCACACAAGCGCTTCCGTTTGCGCGAAGTTCTCCGAATTTTCATCTAACTTTGCCAGGTGCCATTTTACAGCTGTGTCGACTGGAAAAAGCGGTCATACCACGAAAAATCCCACGGTTTACCAAACAGAGCGCCAATTGCTGTGAACCTGATACGTTGAGTTTGTAAACATATCTCCTCGTGATGATCGGGTTGATAAACCAGGGCGTGTTGATGTTGTTAGCAATGCCGCAGACCGATACGAGATGGTCTCATTTGAGATCAGTGCCCCACTCTCCCCTACCCGCTTCATATGGGACAGTTGGTTGTAGGCCCCCATGAGAACGTCTCGTTTGAGATCTAAGACTTGTTGGGCAGTGCCCCCACCCCCTTCATATGGGGCAGTTGGTTGTAGGCCCCCATGAGAACGTCTCGTTTGAGATCTAAGACTTGATGGGCAGTGCCTCCACCCCCTTCATATGGGGCAGTTGGTTGTAGGCCCCCATGAGAACGTCTCGTTTGAGATCTAAGACTTGATGGGCAGTGCCCCCACCCCCTTCATATGGGGCAGTTGGTTGTAGGCCTTGATTACAACTTTTATTTAATGAAAGGACGAGGAAGACTCACGTCTGGTCATGCGAAACTTACTGATCAGACATGTTAGTCAGGGCCGGGTAAAATATACTGATCAGACATGTTAGTCAGGGCCGGGTAAAATATACTGATCAGACATGTTAGTCAGGGCCGGGTAAAATATACTGATCAGACATGTTAGTCAGGGCCGGGTAAAATATACTGATCAGACATGTTAGTCAGGGCCGGGTAAAATATACTGATCAGACATGTTAGTCAGGGCCGGGTAAAATATACTGATCAGACATGTTAGTCAGGGCCGGGTAAAATATACTGATCAGACATGTTAGTCAGGGCCGGGTAAAATATACTGATCAGACATGTAAGTCAGGGCCGGGTAAAATATACTGATCAGACATGTTAGTCAGGGCCGGGTAAAATATACTGATCAGACATGTTAGTCAGGGCCGGGTAAAATATACTGATCAGACATGTTAGTCAGGGCCGGGTAAAATATACTGATCAGACATGTAAGTCAGGGCCGGGTAAAATATACTGATCAGACATGTTAGTCAAGGCCGGGTAAAATATACTGATCAGACATGTTAGTCAGGGCCGGGTAAAATATACTGATCAGACATGTTAGTCAGGGCCGGGTAAAATATACTGATCAGACATGTTAGTCAGGGCCGGGTAAAATATACTGATCAGACATGTTAGTCAGGGCCGGGTAAAATATACTGATCAGACATGTTAGTCAGGGCCGGGAAAAATATACTGATCAGACATGTTAGTCAGGGCCGGGTAAAATATACTGATCACACATGTTAGTCAGGGCCGGGTAAAATATACTGATCAGACATGTAAGTCAGGGTCGGGTAAAATATACTGATCAGACATGTAAGTCAGGGTCAGGCAAAATATACTGATCAGACAGACAAGTTAGTCAGGGCCGGGTAAAATATACTGATCAGACATGTTAGTCAGGGCCGAGTAAAATATACTGATCAGACATGTAAGTCAGGGCCGGGTAAAATATACTGATCAGACATGTAAGTCAGGGTCGGGTAAAATATACTGATCAGACAGACATGTTAGTCAGGGCCGAGTAAAATATACTGATCAGACATGTAAGTCAGTGTCAGGAAAAATATTCTGATCAGACAGACATGTTAGTCAGGGCCGGGTAAAATATACTGATCAGACATGTTAGTCAGGGCCGGGTAAAATATACTGATCAGACATGTTAGTCAAGGTCAGGCAAAATATACTGATCAGACATGTAAGTCAGGGTCAGGCAAAATATACTGATCAGACATGTTAGTCAGGGCCGGGTAAAATATACTGATCAGACATGTTAGTCAAGGTCAGGCAAAATATACTGATCAGACATGTAAGTCAGGGTCAGGCAAAATATACTGATCAGACATGTTAGTCAGGGCCGGGTAAAATATACTGATCAGACATGTTAGTCAAGGTCAGGCAAAATATACTGATCAGACATGTAAGTCAGGGTCAGGCAAAATATACTGATCAGACATGTTAGTCAGGGCCGGGTAAAATATACTGATCAGACATGTTAGTCAAGGTCAGGCAAAATATACTGATCAGACATGTTAGTCAGGGTCAGGCAAAATATACTGTCCAAGACCACCCCCTTGGCTTACTCGCAGTACTCCCTGCAAACGGGCTGTTTTCATGGCAGCATGTCTAACAATGTGGGCGATCGACGTGATCTCCGTAATAGTGAGCGACACGCAGATAAAGCCAAGCATAGCACAACTGTCACGAGGACCCCAGTTCCCATTCATTATCACGCTCGGTATGGGAGGAAAGCTACTGTAACCCGCCACTTAACGTCCTTTTCAGGGCGCACACACGAGTAAACCTACTCATTGTGGGCAATCAACAACAATGAAAGCTAATGAAAGGACTCCTCCCAAATATCTTATCGGAAAATACCCAGAACCCTCAAGTTATCGCTGACTGCACAGATCTGGAAGCTCTGGCTATCCATAATTATTGGTCTCAGTTTGATAACAGGATGTGGATGATAAGGATAAATGTGATAACAAGGAAAAGGTCAAGGTCTCAAAGCACAGGCTACCGTGACCGAGATGGGGGCTTGGTTGTTTAAGGTCTCTGTTTTTGGGGAGGTGGAGAGGAAAGGTCCATTCTTGGCCGACTTGTCTACACTAATAAGTAAGGCATGTACCCATTTACAGCTGGATAGATCGGAGCGTGTGTGTCGGATAATGGCAGCGAGAAGCTAGAGGTCTACCTACTATGCCACTGTGATTGTATCGACCAGTTATGACGTGGAGACATTTCGTTCATACCTGGTCGGGTTACAGGAGGAAGAAGAGAAGGAGGAGCTGAAAGAGGAGAAGAAGGATGAGGTGGAAGAGGAGGAGGAGGTGGACGAGGAGGCGGAGGTGAACGAGGAGGAGGCGGGGTAGGTGGAAGAGGAGAAGGAGGAGGTGGAATATGAGAAAAGGATGCGGAGGAAGAGGAGGAGGCCGAGGTGAAAGAGGAGAAGAAGGAAGAAAAGGTAGAAGATGATATGGCAGAGGAGGAGCAGGTGGAAGAGGATATAGAAGAGTAGGAGAAAGTGGAAGAGGATGTGGAAGAGGAAGAGAAGAAGGAGGAGACGGTGGAAGATGATGCGGAAGAGGAGAATGTGGAGGAGGGGGAGGAAGAGGAGAAGGAGAAGGTGGAGGAGACGGTGGAAGATGAGGCGGAAGAGGAGGAGGTGGAGGAGGGGGAGGAAGAGGAGAAGGAGAAGGTGAAGGAGAAGAAGGTGAAGTGGGCCATCGACCCATAGCTGCCAAGACTCTTTTACACCTCCACGTGGTGATCCCGAATAACAGGCTGCATCAGAGCAGACTGGCTAAATGGGAGGGATCGAAGAGGGAAGGCTACCCCAGTAATAACAAAATGCCTGCTGACGTCGAATGTGTGCAAATATCGCAGTCGAGCTGTAAATTGCGACACAATGCATTCTGTTCTACATCCTGCTACTTGCGAAACCCTGTTCAGGGCTTGGTAGCAGGAGATTGAGAACGAACGCAGAAGAAGAAGAAGAAGAAGAAGAAGAAGAAGAAGAAGAAGAAGAAGAAGAAGAAGAAGAAGAAAAAGAAGACTCAAGACCTATTGAATAATATCCATTGTAACACACATCCTGCACTCTTACTGTCGACTCCAATAAGGGCTGACATTCGAACAATATTGAATAGCACTTTGACTGGAGAATGATGATCGACATTAAAGTCCTCCCGTAAAACTGATTGTTTATCTTTGATCGTATGTCCGCCATTGTTGATCTTGAGTTTCAATGAATTGCCTCATACGTTATTGGTGACTGTGTAATGGTGCACGTTTTTCTTTGACAGGTGTCAGGCAGGACGGAAGAAAGCGGAACCTAGTGGAGTTCTGTGTGGGATTTTTAGGTGACAATAACAACAATTTAGGTGGTGGTAGTGGTAGTAGTGATGGTGGAATTCTTGGTGGATTAACCAATGATCTTCCTGGAGGAATATTGGGAGGTTCGAACCGTAATCAAACAATATCTAACGGCTCGATCCCTGGACATAAATGTATTCCACCATCAGAACTAGCAGAGAAAGTGAATGGGGATTTGGCGAAGAACGTCAGCGGAAGCTTATCTAAGGGGATTCTGGAAGGTATGGCCGGAAGCGGAAATGGAGATTTGAATGATGGGCTTGCTAGTGGAGATATAGTTTAAGATCTAGGCAACGGTCTTCTCGGAGACTTCACTGATAATACCACTGAAGGTATGATCGTGCCAAATTAAACAATGAAAATACAAATAAAAACAGAAGAAAGAATATGCATCAATTTACATGCAAGATAATTTACGCTAACATATATACACACATATATACACAAATACACACCGACACACACACACATACACACACACACGCGCACACACACTCACAAACACACATCCTAATGCTAGGGGAGGAAATCATAAAGCCAATATCATGTTCCCGCATGACGAAAAATGTGACTAAAGAGAGCTGTGCATGGTGCTAACAGCCTTATATAAACTAACTGCTACATATACAAGCCACGCAGCTGAGTAGGTACGTGCTCTGTTAACCGGGTCTGTGTATGGGGTCAGAGTTGTCGCCACGTGCTTCGTCTGAGGCGCGAAGGGAACGGGTTTTGACACCAAGAAAAAGTCATTGATGTTGGAGACAGTTATTCTAGATATGACAAGATATGTCAGTGAATGTTTACGTATGAATTATTTATTGAATCCGGACAGACAGAAAGACGAGTTGGAAGAGATAGATGGCGTATATCAGTTTACCAGAAATATAGCAGACGTGGAATCAAGATGCTGACAGCGCATGAGCTGCAGTGATCAGCGACCCAATGCTGACAGCTAGCGTCAGGGCCAGCGAGACAGTGCTGACAGCTAGCGTCAGGGCCAGCGAGTCAGTGCTGACAGCTAGCGTCAAGGCCAGCGAGTCAGTGCTGACAGCTAGCGTCAGGGCCAGCGAGTCAGTGCTCACAGATAGCGTCAGGGCCAGCGAGTCAGTGCTAACAACTAACGTCAGGGCCAGCGAGTCAGTGCTGACAGCTAGCGTCAGAGCCAGCGAGTCAGTGCTGACAGCTAGCGTCAGGGCCAGCGAGTCAGTGCTGACAGATAGCGTCAGAGCCAGCGAGTCAGTGCTGACAACTAGCGTCAGGGCCAGCGAGTCAGTGTTGCCTATGACCAGTCTTCATCTCCAGGCGGTGATCTTGAACAGGCTGGCTAAGGAGAAGAGATGGAAAAGGAAGGCTAACCCGGTACTCACAAAATGCCTGCTGCCGAAGACGGATGTGTTGGACCGAGAGGTGCAAATATCACAGTAAGCTGCAAATTGGAGACACAACGCATTCAATTCTCTGGACTTCATCCTGGTACTTGCAAAGCTCTGTTCATGGCTTGGTAGCGTGACATTCAGAACAAACACAACAGAAGAAGAAGAATAGCAGACGTCAATAGGTCAAGGTTACGTAGACACATTTGAGACAAAACTGTCCTCAATGTTGCCTAAACGCACGTATATCAGACGTCTACAAATGGAGCTAGATGATGATTATTTGTATACATTTATTTTTGCTGTTGTTCGTTTGTCCTGGTTCTTAAGGTAGAATGCGTTGTACTGTGTCTTGCGCCTATTGGTTCAGTGTGTTCGACTTCAGCATGACATTTCCATGAGTTGACGCCTCATAGAAGTACAGGCTTCACGTCTGGGTTACGGGCTGTGTCACTAACTGCTATGCCAGGTCTGAAATAGATGATCTTGTCATGACCCGAACACTTACTATCCGCACGTACAGGGGTGGACAATAAATCAGCTGATTTGTTTGTGTTTCTTGGAGCTTGAAATATCTCTCCGGCTTCTCACTCCTCTCTCAGTACCCGGTTCTACACTCCTCCCTCAGTACCCGGTTCCACACTCCTCCCTCAGTACCCGGTTCCACACTCCTCTCTCAGTACCCGGTTCCACACTCCTCTCTCAGTACCCGGGTATCCACACTCCTCTCTCAGTACCCGGGTATCCACACACCTCCCTCAGTGCCCGGGTATCCCCACTGCTCCCTCAGTACCCGGTTCCACACTCCTCCCTCAGTACCCGGGTATCCACACTCCTCTCTCAGTACCCGGGTATCCACACTCCTCTCTCAGTACCCGGTTATCCACACTCCTCCCTCAGTGCCCGGGTATCCACACTCCTCTCTCAGTACCCGGGTATCCACACTCCTCTCTCAGTGCCCGGTTCCACACTCCTCCCTCAGTACCCGGTTCCACACTCCTCTCTCAGCGACCGGTTCCACACTCCTCCCTCAGTGCCCGGTTCCACACTCCTCCCTCAGTACCCGGTTCCACACTCCTCTCTCAGCGCCCGGTTCCACACTCCTCCCTCAGTGCCCGGTTCCACACTCCTCCCTCAGTACCCGGTTCCACACTCCTCCCTCAGTACCCGGTTCCACACTCCTCTCTCAGTACCCGGTTCCACACACCTCCCTCAGTGCCCGGGTATCCACACACCTCCCTCTGTGCCCGGGTATCCACACACCTCCCTCAGTACCCGGGTATCCACACACCTCCCTCAGTACCCGGGTATCCACACACCTCCCTCAGTGCCCGGGTATCCACACACCTCCCTCATTACCTGGGTATCCACACACCTCCCTCAGTACCCGGGTATCCACACACCTCCCTCAGTGCCCGGGTATCCCCACTGCTCCCTCAGTACCCGGTTTCCCATTCCTCCCTCAGCGCCCGGTTCCACACTCCTCCCTCAGCGCCCGGTTCCACATTCCTCCCTCAGCGCCCGGTTCCACACTCCTCCCTCAGCGCCCGGGTATCCACACTCCTCTCTCAGTACCCGGTTCCACACTCCTCCCTCAGCGCCCGTTTCCACACTCCTCCCTCAGCACCCGGTTCCACACTCCTCCCTCAGCGCCCGGTTCCACACTCCTCCCTCAGCGCCCGGTTCCACACTCCTCCCTCAGCGCCCGGTTCCACACTCCTCCCTCAGTACCCGGGTATCCACACTCCTCTCTCAGTACCCGAGTATCCCCACTCCTCTCTCAGTACCCGGTTATCCACACTCCTCCCTCAGTGCCCGGGTATCCACACTCCTCTCTCAGTACCCGGGTATCCACACTCCTCTCTCAGTGCCCGGTTCCACACTCCTCCCTCAGTACCCGGTTCCACACTCTTCTCTCAGCGACCGGTTCCACACTCCTCCCTCAGTGCCCGGTTCCACACTCCTCCCTCAGTACCCGGTTCCACACTCCTCTCTCAGCGCCCGGTTCCACACTCCTCCCTCAGTGCCCGGTTCCACACTCCTCCCTCAGTACCCGGTTCCACACTCTTCCCTCAGTACCCGGTTCCACACTCCTCTCTCAGTACCCGGTTCCACACACCTCCCTCAGTGCCCGGGTATCCACACACCTCCCTCTGTGCCCGGGTATCCACACACCTCCCTCAGTACCCGGGTATCCACACACCTCCCTCAGTACCCGGGTATCCACACACCTCCCTCAGTGCCCGGGTATCCACACACCTCTCTCAGTACCCGGGTATCCACACACCTCCCTCAGTGCCCGGGTATCCCCACTGCTCCCTCAGTACCCGGTTCCACACTCCTCCCTCAGTACCCGGGTATCCACACTCCTCTCTCAGTACCCGGGTATCCACACTCCTCTCTCAGTACCCGGTTATCCACACTCCTCCCTCAGTGCCCGGGTATCCACACTCCTCTCTCAGTACCCGGGTATCCACACTCCTCTCTCAGTGCCCGGTTCCACACTCCTCCCTCAGTACCCGGTTCCACACTCCTCTCTCAGCGACCGGTTCCCCACTCCTCCCTCAGTGCCCGGTTCCACACTCCTCCCTCAGTACCCGGTTCCACACTCCTCTCTCAGCGCCCGGTTCCACACTCCTCCCTCAGTGCCCGGTTCCACACTCCTCCCTCAGTACCCGGTTCCACACTCCTCCCTCAGTACCCGGTTCCACACTCCTCTCTCAGTACCCGGTTCCACACACCTCCCTCAGTACCCGGGTATCCACACACCTCCCTCTGTGCCCGGGTATCCACACACCTCCCTCAGTACCCGGGTATCCACACACCTCCCTCAGTACCCGGGTATCCACACACCTCCCTCAGTGCCCGGGTATCCACACACCTCCCTCATTACCTGGGTATCCACACACTTCCCTCAGTACCCGGGTATCCACACACCTCCCTCAGTGCCCGGGTATCCCCACTGCTCCCTCAGTACCCGGTTTCCCATTCCTCCCTCAGCGCCCGGTTCCACACTCCTCCCTCAGCGCCCGGTTCCACATTCCTCCCTCAGCGCCCGGTTCCACACTCCTCCCTCAGCGCCCGGGTATCCACACTCCTCTCTCAGTACCCGGTTCCACACTCCTCCCTCAGCGCCCGTTTCCACACTCCTCCCTCAGCACCCGGTTCCACACTCCTCCCTCAGCGCCCGGTTCCACACTCCTCCCTCAGCGCCCGGTTCCACACTCCTCCCTCAGCGCCCGGTTCCACACTCCTCCCTCAGTACCCGGGTATCCACACTCCTCTCTCAGTACCCGAGTATCCCCACTCCTCTCTCAGTACCCGGTTATCCACACTCCTCCCTCAGTGCCCGGGTATCCACACTCCTCTCTCAGTACCCGGGTATCCACACTCCTCTCTCAGTGCCCGGTTCCACACTCCTCCCTCAGTACCCGGTTCCACACTCTTCTCTCAGCGACCGGTTCCACACTCCTCCCTCAGTGCCCGGTTCCACACTCCTCCCTCAGTACCCGGTTCCACACTCCTCTCTCAGCGCCCGGTTCCACACTCCTCCCTCAGTGCCCGGTTCCACACTCCTCCCTCAGTACCCGGTTCCACACTCCTCCCTCAGTACCCGGTTCCACACTCCTCTCTCAGTACCCGGTTCCACACACCTCCCTCAGTGCCCGGGTATCCACACACCTCCCTCTGTGCCCGGGTATCCACACACCTCCCTCAGTACCCGGGTATCCACACACCTCCCTCAGTACCCGGGTATCCACACACCTCCCTCAGTGCCCGGGTATCCACACACCTCCCTCATTACCTGGGTATCCACACACCTCCCTCAGTGCCCGGGTATCCCCACTGCTCCCTCAGTACCCGGTTTCCCATTCCTCCCTCAGCGCCCGGTTCCACACTCCTCCCTCAGCGCCCGGTTCCACATTCCTCCCTCAGCGCCCGGTTCCACACTCCTCCCTCAGCGCCCAGGTATCCACACTCCTCTCTCAGTACCCGGTTCCACACTCCTCCCTCAGCGCCCGTTTCCACACTCCTCCCTCAGCACCCGGTTCCACACTCCTCCCTCAGCGCCCGGTTCCACACTCCTCCCTCAGCGCCCGGTTCCACACTCCTCCCTCAGTACCCGGGTATCCACACTCCTCTCTCAGTACCCGAGTGTCCCCACTCCTCTCTCAGTACCCGGTTATCCACACTCCTCCCTCAGTGCCCGGGTATCCCCACTGCTCCCTCAGTACCCGGTTTCCCACTCCTCCCTCAGTACCCAGTTCCACACTCCTCCCTCAGCGCCCGGTTCCACACTCCTCTCTCAGCGCCCGGTTCCACACTCCTCCCTCAGCGCCCGGTTCCACACTCCTCCCTCAGCGCCCGGTTCCACACTCCTCCCTCAGCGCCCGGTTCCACACTCCTCCCTCAGCGCCCGGTTCCACACTCCTCCTTCAGCACCCGGTTCCACACTCCTCTCTCAGCGCCCGGTTCCACACTCCTCCCTCAGCGCCCGGTTCCACACTCCTCCTTCAGCGCCCGGTTCCACACTCCTCCTTCAGCGCCCGGTTCCACACTCCTCCCTCAGCGCCCGGTTCCACACTCCTCCTTCAGCGCCCGGTTCCACACTCCTCTCTCAGCGCCCGGTTCCACACTCCTCCCTCAGCGCCCGGTTCCACACTCCTCTCTCAGCGCCCGGTTCCACACTCCTCCCTCAGCGCCCGGTTCCACACTCCTCCTTCAGCGCCCGGTTCCACACTCCTCCCTCAGCACCAGTTTTCTCACTCCTACTTCGGTACCTGGTTCCACCACCCCTCCCCCTTTTTTCACTGTTTTATTTACCTGAAATAAAAAGGTAGACCCATAGTAATAAGGACAAAGTGTTGGAGACCATTCTGTTGGAGAATTTACCCTTTCTTATGTAAGGTGACCAGTTTATTTTCGTGCTGCCTTCATTTCCCAAAATTTGTAAGTAATCAGTGACCTTTTTGCAGCTGGGTGAACTAGGGTCAGACTTGAGGAATAAATTGACCAAGTCAGGTTTGAGGTCAGAGATAAACGATTTATCACATGAGGTATAAATAATTCGTTCAGACATTGATGACGAGATAGAAAATAATAAATGTCAGATATGACTGTGAGATCTGAAAATATATATTTATAGTTACTAAGTTACGTTTAGTCAGTTGAAGTCATTACGTCGAATGTTACCTTTTTGGGGGATTGGGGAAGGGGTGATAGGGAAGGGGAGATCTATGTTTAGTTCAGATAAGTTTAGCTAAGTTAAAGAATGGCACACTGTTTAACCCATAAGTGATCTGTTCTTCTCCATCATTTTGGGATAATCTTAACATGATCTCCGTAGCACTGGCGAGGATCCAGTTATAGATTGGGTAGATTTTTAATATTATACCCAGGCAGCCACCGTTAAACCTACTCTTTTCGATCTCTAACTGCCGAGGGATTATTAACGTGCGCGACACTGTACACGGACGTCCGATCTCTACTACACAGAGATCCAGGGAAGTACCAGAAAGTTCACGTGAACAAATCCTGTCTCCACTGTGTTTAAGATTGCCACAGTGCCATTCACATTTAAATCCTTTAGAATTCGTTTGGAAAAGGTTACAACAAAATCTTCAAATCATCAGATGTAAAGAAAACGGCATATGGCATCGCCTCTCAGACATTAAACAAACAATTGAGGATACAATGTTAGGCCCGCGGAATGACAGAGGATGATGATTAATGACAGAACGATTTGCATTTCATTCAGCTAACAAGTCATCAATCTCTTTGAGTCATCTGAATCTGAATAGAACTGATACATTCTACATATATGGTATGCATATTCAATGGCACAACGACACCATTAAATACATGCTTAAACTTATCTTCAAGCTCGGAATATACCATACCATTTTTTTTAAAGCACTGGCACACAAAAACAAACATTAGTAGTGCAATATGTTTCAAGTTACAGCTCTTACTGGAGTTTCCCATGTCATAAACATAAATGCACATTTATAGGGAAAAATAATTTACTCCCACTTCTATGATAAATGGTGAAAGGTGACAGACTGGTCACCATTTGTGAATCAAATCGACTGTTTCACAGTAACAGCTTTTCCCAGAAACCCATCCACAAGAGGTACACACATATAGGACACAGTGGACTTCATCGTCATGAAATTGACCATGTCTTGTCCAATCGTAGATCGGCAACTAATGTCTCAGTGGTTGGTTCCTTCTGCTCTGGAAGCGACCATCGCCTCCTCCATGCCCGTTTCCACTTCGATGTAAAACTTGTCACGTTCCAGCAGCGATAATGTCGGGGTCCAGTCACTCATCAACCCCTCGATTGCTACCACCCTCGCTGCTAGCAAGCAACTCTGAGTTTCAATCGACACCGACATCGATGCTGACTATGCAAATGTGATTGTAACAATCACATCTATTTCAAAGGTAGTCAGTCTCCCAGCACCCATTCACACCACAAATCGCATCTCACCTGCCAGCTTTGCTAGAAGAGAGGACTAAGAAGGCTCGTCCCCCAGACAACCAAACAGCCTTAACCACCTTAAGCAAGATCTGACACCAGAAACTCAAAGAAGACCATGACAACTTTTCCCGCGAACGTCTGCTGAAAACTGCTGAATATCGGCGCAGCATCAAATTAGCTACTCGTAGCCTTGCTGAACAACGCCAAATCATTCCTTGTCTGAAAGATTCCGATGGGTCTCGCACAACATCAAAGCTGGACACGGAGTCAATAATGAAAGCATACTATACCAACTTGTTCATATCATCAGAACCACCTCCAATTGCCCTCTCATCCACTTTACCTCCTCTTCCAGACTTCCTGGAGTCAGCAGCAGAAGCCAACCAAATGATGCAGCTACTCGATGGAGAGGGCAAGAAAGCGGGTCTGGAGATGATTGTCTCGAAGGCCAAAGTGTTGCGGAATCGCTTCGCCACTTGTGATCCAGTCTTCTTTGGCGAAGTACGATTAGAAGATGTCAACGAGTACATCTGTCTTGGACGTCTTCTCAATATGGAGAATAACCTGTAACCTGAACTGACAAGACGCCACCGCGCGAGTTGGACAGCCTTCTCGTCTATTAACACGGTCCTGGGCGGTTGTCATGATCAAGACCTACGAGCCTCCCTTTTCAATTCCACTGTACTCCCTGCGATGTGCTACGGTGCCGAGACGTGGACACTAACAACATCACTATAGGAAACATCGAGAGTGACCCAGACCCCCTTCGAGAGACGCTTGGTCGGAATCCCTCTCTGGAACCAACGCATGCAAGGTCTCCACAATTCTGATGTAAGACGATTGTCCCTGGTGAAGGATGCGGTAATCCAGGCAGACAAGGCAAATCATAGATGGGCATATCACATGTTGCGACAAAACGATGGTCGATGGAGCACAGCGACAGCAGTCTGGTACCCCCGAGGTAAGAATAGATCGCGGGAAGACCTCAATGCGTTGGTCAGACTCCCTTGCTGTACGCTGCAACATCGGAGTTGGGACCCACAGGTACGTCTAGGAACGGGTCATCAAGATCTAGATCTAGATCTATGATAAATTTAAAAAAACGCTAGCAGCTTTTCATGTAATATCAATTAGCGGAAGTACTGTAAAAACCATTGTACAAGCCTCATGATTTAACAAAGGCAACGTATGTTTTGATAAATTCACGCAGTGTAAATAATATTTCTGCACAACACATTAACGTCGTAATGAAAACAAGGACACACGCACACAGTCAAGCTGAAAGGTTAATGAATTATGTACAAATTCCAACGGCACGTATGTCTCAACTATTGTCGATAGATAACATGACGACCTGTGAAGGATAAAGTAGTATATTAGATATACATGGGACGGAATTATAGATGTTTATCAACAGTATAACAGCATAACTAGATATTTCTAATCTCTCTAAAACATGAATTATATTTATGTTCAAAGTTTCCACAAGCGAATGACTATCGTACATATTTGACCTTGACCAAAGCACGAATCAAATCGGTCACTGAATTGTTACAAAGTCAAGATTCTTTTCATGATAAATTAGTTTTATAATTTATGTGTCGGATAATATGAAATCTCTCTTGCTACACACACATAAAAACACACACACACGCGCGTACGCACGCACGCACGCACACGCACACACATGAATAGACAAACAAAAACATGAACAGACACACAACCACACACACACGAACACACACAACCACACACAACATACACATGAACACAAACACACACGAACACACCCGCTTAGATCATTTAGCAATCACGGGAAGAGTATTTTGGTTTGATTGTCTAGAGATCTGACAACATATGAAGACACAACTAAGATAGTCGATAAGCTCAGAAGATGCATCCTACAGGCTACCCATGAAACAATAGAGCGGCTCGCAAACAATATCGGCCATATTGGAATAGTGAATTAGAACAACTGTGGAAATAGATAGAAACATCTAGAAAACAAACAGAGATTAGTCCATTCCAAGGACACCACCAGAAATACCAACATGCTAAGGCCAAATTCCAAAGAGAAAAGTTGCATGCTAGAATGGGGAAGTTTGAGAGAGAAAACAGTCTCTGAACTTTGAAAAGGATACAAGGAAACTGTGGAAGTTGGTAAAACAACTTAATGACGAGGGACAGAGAGAAACACAAGGATAAAACAAAGATGAGAATATCCTCACAGGCAAACAAGCGGCTCATCCCTTTGCGGACTCTTTTGCAAAAGATAGCAACATTGAAGTAGACAGAGAAAAACAGCGAAGTGTTCGTGAGGAACGACAAAATACAGGACGAGATGGTGCCATACCCGAAGTTATGGAGACACTAATCACATACAGGACGAGATGGTGCCATACCCGAAGTTATGGAGACACCAATCACATACAGAACGAGATGGTCCCATACTCAAAGTTATGGAGACACCAATCACATACAGAACGAGATGGTACCATAACTGAAGTTATGGAGACACTAATCACATACAGGACGAGATGGTACCATAACTGAAGTTATGGAGACACTAATCACATACAGGACGAGATGGTACCATAACTGAACTTATGGAGACACCAATCACATACAGGACGAGATGGTACCATAACTGAAGTTATGGAGACACCAATCCCATGCAAAGAAACTGAAAATTAGAAAATCGCCAGGAACAGACAAACTGTCCAATGAAATGATCAAGAACGGGAACAGCAGCAAAGATATGGCTGCTGCAGATCTTCAACATTTGTTGGACATCAGGTAAAGTCCCACAGACCTGGAGAGAAGCAATCATGATACCCCTCTCAAAACCAGGGAAAGACAGTTCCATGGCATCCAGCTATAGACCAATCAGCCTCACAAGCTGCATCTGTAAAACAATGGAACGTATCATCAACCTAAGGCTGTAGTGGCATCTTGAGAGCCAAAACCTTCTTGTGCCACAGCAGGCAGGATTTAGGAAATGCAACTCCACTGAAGACCAGGCAACATACCTCTCACAAGAGATCGAGGACGCATTCCAGGACAAGCAATTGGTATTAGCAGCATGGATAGACTTAAGGAAAGCTTTTGATAAAGTTTGGAAAGAAGGACTTTTAAAGAAACTGAGAAATAATGGAGTGATGGGTAGGATATACAAATGGATAAAAGCATACTTACATAACAGAAGAGCCAGAGTCCAACTAGATGGCCTCAAGAGTAAGAAAATTCTACTGCGTCATGGTGTGCCTCAGGGAGAGGTTCTTTCCCCTACACTTTTCATAGTCTTCATCAATGACCTGATTGCTGAGCTACAACAAGGAACAAAAGTTGCAATGTATGCAGATGACTTGGTAATATGGTGTGTAAATGAGCAAGCAACAGTGGCCACCAGAATGCTGTAAAGAGCTATTGATGCCTTGACCTCATGGACAAACAGATGGTGTGTAAACATTAACACATACAAATGTAGCACTACGCTTTTCACCCTCTCCACAAAACAAAAAGCTGGAGTTATCAAGATAAATGGAGAACACCTCAAAGAAGATAAACAGCCCACATATCGTGAAGATACATTCGCTGATAGGTAGACATCTATAGTGGAGATGGAGAAGATGGGGAGGATACAAGCACTAAGAGAACACAGAGACACAAAGATATTAACACAGGCAGAAAAGTTCCTTTGCATGCCGAGCCATCCAATGAAAGACAGATTTAAAATTTAGCAACGGGAAGACTGAAACGAAGTAGTTTTATGCACCAGGCCAAACGACTTTGCGGGCAAATGATAGATCTACCTAAAGTTGATATCCCCCTAAAGTATGTGCCAGAACAAACCCCTTGGAGAGAGGAGCATGGACTATCAGTATGCATTCAAACAAAAGTGAAAGGAATACTAGACAAGGATGAACAGAACAGTGTGCAACGAAGGATAGTGACCCACAGTTTCCTGGATGAAGAATACCCACAAGACCGCTGGACCAGAGTATACACGGAGCGGGAGTGTACATAGAATACCCAAACAACAACAGAATACCAATTGGAAAATGCTGTCATACATTTGATGTAGAATTACAGGCAATCACGGTGGCAGCTGAGAAACTGTTGAACACAAATGTCAGTTCACAACCTGTAGTATTTCTGACAGGTGCACAAACAGCACTCCAAGCACTTAAACTTGAGAAACTGCCAGATTTACAGGCTCTACTGTCTGAACTGAGCAACCAGCGCAAGATTGTCTTGCAGTGGATACCTTCTCATTGAGGAGTACCAGGAAACGAGAGAGCAGATCGACTGGTAAAGGAGGATACGCAGACGAGCAACCAGATGTACCAGTTTCAACCGAACAGGAGATATCGATGATAAAATCAATCAGAAAGCCATCAACAGAAGATAAGGATTACCAAATCAATCAGAAAGCCATCAACAGAAAATAAGGATGATCAAATCAATCAGAAAGTCATCAACCGTAACACCAGAAGTTTAACATAAGATGAACAGACAAGAGGAAACTATTGTGTTGCGCCTTAGAACAGGACACAACCGACTCCGCAGCCACATGTACACTAATATGAAGATCGGAAACTCAGCCATGTGTACATGCGGACAAACCGCCCTCCCCCACAACAGCAGCGCACAAACTACAAAACTGCCTCGAATAAGATATACCGAGACAATACAACTGGCCTATAGAAACAACACTGGAAGAGGAACTTTATGGACCTGTATGTGAACTACAAAAGACAGTGTAGTTTTTACTAGAGACAACATTGCAGATATAGACAATATTTTCAAGGGAACCAAAGAAGAAGAAGATTAATTGTCTGGAAATGTGAATCAACAGATTAAAGCCAAAATCAGTTCGATGTAACGGATTATCCGACCAAAAGTCTTCTTCAAGAAATGACAGCAACACATTCTTTGTCCACGGCGAAACAATTTTTGTGGCATCGCTTGTTGTTGGGTTTGTGTCTGTGCCGAACTGACTGACATGTTTATGTTGTTGTGTTTGTGCCGAACTGACTGACATGTTTATGTTGTTGTGTCTGTGCCGAACTGACTGACATGTGTTTATGCTGTTGTGTTTGTCTGTGCCCAACTGACTGACATGTGTTTATGTTGTGTTTGTGTCTGTGCCGAACTGATTAACATGTGTTTATATTGTTCTGGACATTGGGTGTTCATTTCCCTTGTGTTGTACTAAAGACGTCGATCCCAAAACGCGGGAAGCTGGTAAATCAAAAGTTGACTTGACCCTAAACAGTGACTTGGGATTTAATCCTTTAATCACCAGAAATAGTTCAACGGGGCGAGAAGTCAAGCATTGAACTGAACTTTACGATTGTAGCACGTAAAAGGACTGCAGCTGACCTAATCAAATTTGGGGTCCTATTCGCTAAGAGTATTATTGACGGCCCAACGGAAAAATATAATGTTAGCTCCTGAATGCTTAAAAACAATACATATTAATTCTTCTTGCTGCGGACAGACCCCTACCCCCGGCGGGTGTAAGGCCAGGAGCCTCAAGATGTTTACAGTCGGGACTGGTTAGGATAATAATATTTGATTGACCGTTACATACATACAGAACTTTCAGAACTACGCATTCCACACTTGAACCACACAATGTCAAACGGTTTATCTGCAGACAGCAACCGTTACAAACAAGTCAAAAATAGTAATTATTCTTGTCTATCAAATGTAATTTTGGCTTTTGCAGGTGGCGAGGGGTCAGGTGGTGGATTACTTGGTGGACTTCTTGGCGGTAAGTAATGGTGACCTAAATGTAACAGAATATTTATAGTACATCATGTGACCTTAGACGGAACAAGTAGGTGTCCTGGTAACATCATGTGACCTTAGACGGAACAAGTAGGTGTCCTGGTAACATCATGTGACCTTAGACGGAACAAGTAGGTGTCCTGGTAACATCATGTGACCTTAGACGGAACAAGTAGGTGTCCTGGTAACATCATGTGACCTTAGACGGAACAAGTAGGTGTCCTGGTAACATCATGTGACCTTAGACGGAACAAGTAGGTGTCCTGGTAACACCATGAGATCTCAGATAGGACAAGTAGGTATTATGACACTAGGGCCACATCACGAGTATGTGGTCTGGCAGTCAGTGTGTTTATCACACAACTTATTATTTGGTGAGCGATGTTAACATACAATGAATTCATCACTAGTGTGTACAACCAGCGAGCTACATGATACATAATC
This sequence comes from Ariolimax columbianus, assembly GCA_036924085.1. Classification (NCBI taxonomy): domain Eukaryota; kingdom Metazoa; phylum Mollusca; class Gastropoda; order Stylommatophora; family Arionidae; genus Ariolimax; species Ariolimax columbianus. The sequence continues at coordinate 89,310,383 of JAVGWX010000011.1, read as the reverse complement.
ATCCATATCCTTTGCCATTTGTTGATTGAGAGTGAAGACATATGGGTCTGTCTGCAGTTCTGTGATAACTGCTCTCGTTAACATTCTGTTCACGAAGAGAGTTGGTCGAGGGAAAATATTGGCAAAAGGGTCCAGCTGTTGTGGTGGCCTAACAACTGACTTTGAGTAAACATGTTTATGACGTCAATTAAAACTGTGTGTAAAATCAACCACACATGAATGAAATCAACAAAACACAGGAATGAAATCAACCAAACACAGGAATGAAATCAGTCTAACACAGGAATGAAATCAGCTAAACGCATAAATGAAAGCCAAACATATTTGTGTTTCTGTTTCTAAGAATCGCGTCACTGCACTCCGGCATACCCATATGTGCTCAGTCTCTCTCATCAAATGGCGTAAGGTATAGATGCTGATGGTCCCTGTAGCTCGTTGGTTGTACATTCTCCTGCGCCGTCCTCCCATGCGCCCCACTCCGCTCGAACCTCGTTTAATGTTGAAACTTTGCAGCCTGTGGATTGCTGCTTCATCTATTGCGGTGTCCTCATCCAGCAGGCGGTCATTGATTGATTTCAGAATGTCACTTCTGTCCATCACTAATGCGCCTATGATGGAAGCTTGTGAAGCCTTAATGTCAGCTCTTTCATTGCCCTGAGCCCCAGCATGAGCAGGACAGTAGATCCATGTCAACCCATGGAGGTTTGAGGCCTTAACAGCTGCCATCCACTCGTACATAAGCCATCCCTTCTGTACCTTCTGAAGTAAGGCTTGCGCGTCTGTCACGATGACTGCACTTGTTATAGAAGTCTCAGATATCCATTTCAGTGCTGAGGTCACTGCTTCCGTCTCCATTCTCAAACTGGAGGTTGTTGACATTTATGCTCTACTGCGCTCATCAACGACCTATCCTCTCACTCTAGCCGAGAAACCTCAGCCTGATGTCCGACTGCGCACGACATGATCCATCGGTGTAAATGACGGCGTCACTCTCCTGGGTGTTCTCAGTTACCAGATGATTCACCTCGTGCTCTGCTCCCCCGTTGCTCGGTTCTCTGCATTCCTTGCCTAAAGTTATGATGACTCTCTGGTACTCTATCATTCCATCACCAGTGTGGACCCATTCTTCCACTTTTGCTATCGTCTCAGCTGGAGTGACGTGTCCGATTGTTGTCTCTGCCTGTGCCATCCATGACGCCCCTCTCTTGATCCCTTGATGTCATATATACTACTGTACAGAGGGTGTCGCTTGTCTATGGTGACACGCATGTAGGCTTTGGCTTGTGCCAGTTTATGTCTGGATGTCACAGATACCAATCCCAACATGTACCTCATCATCACAATCGGGATATCTCTAGTGCAGCCCAGAACTAGTCACAGACCTTCATTCCGCATGCGTTCCAACCTTTTAGATTGTGTTCTTGATAGTGGGAGGATGCCTAGTCCATAATAATTATTCTTGTCTATCAAATTAAATCAGACTAACACATAAATGAAATCAGCCAAACAAATGAATGAAATCAGCAAAACAAATGAATGAAATCCGCCAAACATTGACTCACAAAAACGGGCTGTCCTACAAATGATAACGTTTTGGAACAAAACTATTACGGAGACAAAATGTGGTCGTATATCCACTATTCTGAGAGAGATGCTCTCGTATATCAACTATTCTGAGAGAGATGCTCTCGTATATCAACTATTCTGAGAGAGATGCTGTCGTATATCAACTATTCTGAGAGAGATGCTGTCGTATATCAACTATTCTGAGAGAGATGCTGTCGGATAGCAACTATTCTGAGAAAGGTGCTGTCTGTTAGTCAGAACGTCGGTCTTCTGACTCCTAGGATATGGATTCAAATCCTTGATAAAGCATAGTTAATTGGTTTTTTTAATTTTCAAGGTAAACTCAAAATTTAGCCTGTACACTTCGTGGTCAATGCAACAGCAAACGGCATTTATTTTTCAGCCCTAAAAACACTTCTAAATGACACCAACTGTGGAAATAAACACCGCATTGGTCAGCTTAATCAAAATGTTAATGACTTTTATTTGATGGCAATCTTTAAGAAAGTCATTTTCTTTTGCAGGTGCAGGGGGGTCAGGTGGTGGGCTTGTTGGTGGACTCCTTGGTGGGGGAGGAAGGTCAGGTAGTGGAGCTGGCTCAGGTGGTGGGCTTGTTGGTAGTGTCCTTGGTGGGGGAGGGGGGTCAGGCGGTGGACTTGTTGGTGGACTCCTCGGATGTAAGTTACTGTGAGCTAGATCTAGTTATGTTTTGTGAGTGTTTGTTATTTAACAGCTAGGTCTAGTTATGTTTGGCGAGTGTTTGTTATTTAACAGCTAGGTTTAGTTATGTATGGTGAGTGTTTGTTATTTAACAGGTAGGTCTAGTTATGTTTGGTGAGTGTTTTTTATTTAACAGCTAGGTCTAGTTATATTTTATGAGTGTTTGTTGTTTAACAGCTAACTCTAGTTATATTTTGTGAGTGTTTGTTATTTAACAGCTAGGTCTAGTTATGTTTAGCGAGTGTTTGTTATTTAACAGCTAGGTCTAGTTATGTTTGGTTTGTTTTTATTATTTAACAGCTATGTCTAGTTATGTTTGGTGAGTGTTTGTTATTTAACAGTTAGGTCTAATTATGTTTGGTGAGGGGTTGTTATTTAACAGCTAGGTCTAGTTATGTTTTGTGAGTGTTTGTTATTTAACAGCTAGGTCTAGTTATTTTTGGTGAGTGTTTGTTTTTTAACAGATAGGTCTAGTTTGACTATCACTTTCTTGCTCCTATGTTTACTATTTCTTGTTATCATACCTAACATTGCATTTGCCTTTTTCTCTGCTACCTAGACTTGCTTACTCACTTTACCTGTATGCTCTATTATAACCCCTAGGTCCCTTTCTTTTTCTATCTTTCTAATATTGTTCTCACCCATTTTGTAATTATGTTCCATATTGGATCTACCCATGTGGATGACTGTATATTTACCTACATTAATGTCAATTTGCCAGCTTACAGACCATTCTCGAATTTTATCTAAATCCGACCTCAATATATCCACTTCTGCTTTAGATGAGACACTACTGCATAGTTTTGTGTCATCAGCAAACTTTGCAATCATAGATCCCATATCAATGTTCAATCACTTATATATATCAAGAACAAAATTGGTCCCAAAAACTCCACTTTTTATTTCATACCACTCAGAGTACTCTTTATTTATGCCCACTCTCTGCCGTCTTCCCTTTAATCAATTTTCAATCTATTTGGCAACCTCCCCATCTATTCCATGTGATTTTAACTTTCTAAATAATCTGTGTTGAGGTACTCTATTAATTCCAATAGATTTGTTAAGTACGATCTCCCTCTAGTAAACCCTATTTCTGATTAGATTAAACTTGTCTAAATACATTACAATGTTTTCTTTTATTACTGACTCTATCAATTTATAGACTATGCTCGTTAAACTCCCCGGTCAATAATTTGGTGGATCTGATTTTTTGCCCAATGAATAAGGGGATCACTCCTGCATCTTTCCAATCCCGTGGAACAATCCCTTTTGCAAGGGATTGAGAACATAATATAGCAAATGGCTTTGCTAGTTGGTCTCTAATTTCAAACAGTAATTTTGGATGAATACCATCTTGACCTGGACATTTATTCAATTTCAATCCCTCCAATTTTAAAAAACCATTTTCTCTGTAGTACAGATTGATCTTAACACTGTTGTATCTATGTCTCTTTGAAAAAATATCTACAGGCTCTGGGATTGTGTAAACTGTGCCAAAGTACTGATTGAGTAGATTAGCTGGCTCCCTATTCTCCCTTATTAATTTCCATGTACTGTCTATGAGAGGGCCTACTTTGTCTTTCGTTCTATGTTTATTTCTAACAATAAAAGAAGCGTTTACTATTAGTCTTTGCAAGTTTTTTTTTCGAAGTCTTATTTTAAATATGTTTCTTTTGATATACCTGCCTCTATATATTGTTTCATGCTTTATTTTGAGATCTTCTTTAAATAGAAATCTAGCTATCCACTTTTTACGCTTGGTGTTTATCTCAATACATCGAACATATTCCTCTTCCAACTTTTCTAGAACTATTTTAAAGCTCTGTCACTCTTGTTCAACATCTTTTCCTTCGACATTATCTTTCCAGATTATGTGGCTCGCTGCATCTTTCATCTTCTTAACATCTGCCTTAGAGTAATCGTATGTTCGCGTGTTTATGTTTACTTCCTTCCCTGCTATAAGATCCCACCGGATGATTTGATGGTAAAAATATCAATTTTTTCAAACATTTGATGTTGTATAGACAAATGTCTGCCAACCCCCCGTACAATTGAATCCCCTACTACCAATACTGAACCCGCACCTTTATTTGCATACTTCTCTGCAAAGCTCTCTGCTCTGTGTACTGTTTTCTCACTAAAATCTTCCTTACTTCGAATTCCTATTTCTTTCTCCAACCCATACCTAACAGACAGTGGTTTTATTTGATCACCTCGACTAGCCAACTGCAGCTGTAATTATATAACAGTTAGGTCTAGTATGTTTGTTAAGAACGTGCAGATGCCCGGGTACAATGACGACAACACTGGTATAGTGGTTGTGATTCCACTTTTTGTGACCATATCGTAACTTACTAGAAGCCAATGTAATACAGTGGATAGTGCCCTGACTTCCAAGCCGAACGTCCGGAGTTCTGTACCCAGTTGGTGAGGGATTTTTCCGATCGCAAAACAGTTACTAGGGTCGACCATGGATCGATCCAGTCTCAAAAACCTGGCACAAGAATGATCTGAGAATGTAAAGGCGACCGGCGTGCTGTTGAATACATCGTGTGCTGCTGGTCATGACAAATATGGACCTGACACCATATTCCCAGTATGCCACATTGGCGTGTTTACGGCATCTGTTACTACTTACTAATTGACGGATGACGTGAGCATAAGAGGAGTTATTGCCAGGTACATTCGTCTTCTTCTTCTTCGTTCGTTCTCAATCTCCTACTACCAAACCCTGAAGGGGTAAGTAGTAGAATGTAGTCAAGAGAACGGAATGCGTTGTGTCGTAGTTTACAGTTTGGCTGCGATATTTGCACCTTTCGGTCCAACACTCTGACTTCAGCAAGCATTTTTTGAGTACCGGGTTAACATTCCCTCTT
>JAVGWX010000011.1:89175221-89300221 GCA_036924085.1 Ariolimax columbianus | reverse complement strand
ACATCTGGCTTTTCTTCACCAATTCTTGTAGTTCTTGTTCAACCGGAAGAATTGTCCCATCATCATATCTGACATTATTTATCAATGCTCTGCCGATAATTAGTCTTGATATATCCTTATCTGCACCTAAAATGTCAGTATACTCTACCGATAATGTCTCCTGAAATTCCCTCCATCTGCACCTAAAATGTTAATATTATAGATGGACCAAATCAGGACCTATACATTTTGCCCAAAATGAGTCTCTGGCGCTCGTGTGCTATCGGGGCCTCCAAGGTGCTATAGGGGTCTCCAATGTGCTCTTGGGGCCTCCAATGTGCTATCGGGGCATCCAAGGTGCTATCGGGGTCTCCAAGGTGCTATCGGGGCCTTTAATGTGCTATTGGGGCCTCCAAGGAAATCAAAGAATAGTAACGCAGACACCTGTGCGACAAGTATTAAAAGGCGTCAAAGCAAGGTTTAGCATGGGATCAGCAGCACATTCTATAGAAACTTTCAGCAGAAAGAACAAGATAATAAGACTTCTACACCGTATGGTAGAAGACTCTACACCGTATGCTACGCATGGTAGATGAGATTCCACTATACCAAAGTCAAGATTATGAAATTGTGTATTATATTGTCATTAGCAGTTAAGGTAGTCCTTACTAGGTCCTAGCTGGAACATCAGACCATAATGCCTTTCATCACAATATTTGTCGCGTTTTAAAATTGAATATCAGCTTCCTTATGAACAAAATATTTCAAATTTTGCATATAACCTACAGACCAACCTGTCCCAAGGGTGAATATTTTTTTAATTTCCCACAATTATATGGAATTACATTTTCTTTATTTAAGATATACAAAAACCAGTCTTATGAAATGATTACCGCTTCACAACAGTGAATATTTTTGGAAACAACATTTTCCACAAGTTTCATGAAATCTGTCTAACTTCAAACCAAAGCGCACTCACAGCCAACTGTAGTAGGCCATGGATACTGATTTTTAATAGTTCTAGTCAGCCTTCCGGTGTGTCAATGTGTCAATACAAATTGTGTTACATGCGTAGCTTAACTAGCTGTTAACGTTCGCGACTACAATGAGTCTAACAGTTACGTTTTTTACACTCCATACAATTGCATTGACGATGTATCAATGTTTTTGTAGAGAAGCTAAGCTTTATAAACTATGTCAGAGCATCTCAAACCCTTTTGGTTTAAGTAAATAGTCTTTTGATCGATTGTTCCAAGACTATGGAAGTTCGTGTTCCATCATGAATAATACATAAGGAAGAAACAAAACGGTCGATAGCTTTGACGGGGATTCAATTAGAAGAGATTTGTAGAATGTTTGATTCCAAAGAAACAGCGACACTAAGAAAACTGAAGTCTCGTCTGAGAACACGCAATGACCTTGATGTACCGAGACCTGGGTTGTGGAGTCTGAGAACACACAATGACCTTGATGTACCGAGACCTGGATTGTGGAGTCTGAGAACACGCAATGACCTTGATGTACCGAAATCACCATTGTGGAGAACTGTAAGGGACAAAGGCTTTACCTTTAGAAAGTCGCTAGCGGGAGAAACGTCATCTGTGAGAAGTCGTATCTTGTATCCATGAGAAACCGCATCTTGTATCCTTGAGAAGCAAGTATTTACATGAAGTACGCGAAATGAGTAAACAATGTTATGATATTGAGTATGTGGATGAAACTTGGATAAATGTTCACCACAAGTGAAAAAGAATAACAGTCAACGGATGGAACGATTAAAAGATTAGTACCAAGTGACAAATAACAGCGCTTGATAATAGCACATGCAGTTAGCAGACATAATGGGCTGGTGAAGAATGCAGGACTTGTATTTCCTTCAAATTGTACGGACAATCGGGACTATCATACCGAGATGGATGGAAACATGTTTAGAGAGTAGAACAAACTGTTCTTCTGTCCTTAGATAGACCCTCTTGTTTGATAATGGACAACGGATCATACCACAACGCAGCGATACAAGGAGACCAAATCCTGACATCATCCAAAAGATGCAATAAAGATGTGGATTACAAAAGAACACAGACCATTAGCGAAACGAATCTAAAACTTGAATTGCTTTCCCTTGTCAAGCAAACACGAAAGGAAAAGATATGTCACATAGACAAGTTGATGCAAGAGCATGGTCATATGTGATTGAGACTGTCACTTTACCATTCACACTTAAACCCAATTGTTTGAGACTGTCACTTTACCATTCACACTTAAACCCAATTGTTTGAGACTGTCACTTTACCATTCACACTTAAACCCAATTGTTTGAGACTGTCACTTTACCATTCACACTTAAACCCAATTGTTTGAGACTGTCACTTTACCATTCACACTTAAACCCAATTGTTTGAGACTGTCACTTTACCATTCACACTTAAACCCAATTGTTTGAGACTGCCACTTTACCCTTAAACTCAATTGAACTCGTTTGGGCGAAAGTTAAAGGACAAGTAGCAGCTGAAAATAAAATTGTCAAACTAGGCGTCATGAAAGAACTAACATATGCCTGTAGGGGGTATCTGTGGCTAAGTGGTCAAGCCGTTTCCTTCGTGTTCAGACGGTCGGGGTTCGCTTTCGAGCTTCGACGGTCTATTAATGATGTCCATTTTTCCGGAGATCCCTGGGTCCATCGCTGCAGATCCCTGGGTTCATCGCTGGAGATCCCTGGGTTCCTCGCTAGAGATCCCTGGGTTCATCGCTGGAGATCCCTGGGTTCCTCGCTGGAGATCCCTGGGTTCATCGCTGGAGATCCCTGGGTTCATCGCTGGAGATCCCCGGGTTCATCGCTGGAAATCCCTGGCTTCATCACTGGAGATCCCTGGGCTCATCGCTGGAGCTACGGAGTTCATGCTTTGTGCGATGCTCTCGACAGGAGGGATTCCTTTCTGCTGAGAGAGACCGAGGCATGGTAAAAACCGAGGCGATCAAGTCTAACCCTCGCCTTTAACGTCTTAGAAGAGGAAGAATGCTATTGGAAAAAAGATGGACTGCCGTTCGTTCAGCCGAGAGCAGACGTCAATTTGTTGGAATCGTCTGACACGGATTAAGTGAAAAATTAACTTCCATGTTTGTTTTCAGAGAAATAGATGTTTCCATCATCTTGGCAAAACGGTCCTTTTCGGGGCCACCCCAATCAGCTAGAAGATGGATCTCAGAACTGATTTATAACCATTTATTGTTTGCTTCAGCATCTATTTATAAACTTGGATCAATCCACCTGAAGTATGTACTTTCTATGTTCTATATGTCATGTTCGTGTACATCTTCACACATTATTTCTACGAAATGCGCAGTTACTTCTTACAGGTACCTACCTACAAGACGTGAACCACAGTAAAAAGGACATTACGTGGTACCTAATGAAGAGAACCTCATTCGAATTGGAGAGACGCCTATGCCTAAAGATAGACACATTAAAACAAATTTACAGTAAATTATTTCCACAGAAACAAAATAAATCCATTGCTAACAAAGATCAAAGAAAGCTTTAAGAAAACGGCACTACCTGACAAAATATAAATTATAAAGTCGTTGGGAGATTGGAAGTATAAGATAATGTGCACAAATTCACGTTTATCGGTGCAAGGGGTATAGAGATATTAGATGGCAATTGACGGAAACCTTTGGGAAACTGACTATAGTAATTTAGGTAGTCATTACTAGGTCATGTCTAGGTACTTGTGTAGTAGAGTTATCTGCTTTTGCAATAATCTCTTTAAAATCACTTCCTTTTATTTATTTGCCATTTCGCCCCAAATCTGAACATTTGAACGACTTTTAAAGACATAGCTGGACTTTTATTCGATTATTTTTATAGAAGTTTTGGTAATCGTGCACGATTCGAAGCCACATGAAAAACACAGGCTTTCAAGTCTTTCGCTTGTGTTGTGTTGGTGCTCTGCCATAATTTCTTCAGGCTATTCATCTTCTGCGTTGCATGGCTAGTCAATAGTTTTTTTGTAGCAGTCGCCATTTGTTTCAATTCTGGAGCCCAGATATTCAAAATGCATGACCTGATCTATTTCATTACCACCTACTGTAAATTTATGTTGACATAGTGTTTTGTCGGTGGTCATTATCTTTGTTTTGTTTATGTTTATAAACAGGTTTTGATCTTTACTGTGTCCATTTACGGCTGCACATCTTAATAGTATCACTGTGTCATCTGCGTATCGTAATTATGTAATCTCGTAACCGACAATCGTAATTATGTAATCTCGTAACCGACAATCGTAATTATGTAATCTCGTAACCGATAATCGTAATTATGTAATCTGGTAACCGACAATCGTAAATGCATCGAAACTTTCAATGTTCTCGTCTTCTCTAACATTTCTCATTATACATTCCGCACAGATGTTATATAGATAAGGTGAGAGGATACATCCCTGTCTTACTCCCTTTTATACTGCGGTTCAATCTGATGTTTGCCCGGATACTCGGACAGCGATTCGTTGATCTTTATATAATGATTAAAACATTATTTCAAGTTATATAGTACAAGATTATATTCTTAATCTAACTAGTATATTCCTTACATTTTTTCCCACACAACATAACTAACTAAAAAGAAAATGGTCTCGTTCTAAGCCTTCTGCTTCACTATTGTATGTGACTTAGGCAAGGCGATCCTTGTAGTCATGTCTTCTGTTTCGTTCAGGTTCCATTGTGGAATAAAAACAGTTTTCGAGTCTGCCTGACGATTGCTTAGATAGTTTGTTCGGATGCCACCTCACATATCTATTGCTTAGATTGTGTGCTCAAACACACTGCCTCACATATCTATTGCTTAGATTGTGTGCTCAAACACACTGCCTCACATATCTATTGCTTAGATTGTGTGTTCAAACACACTGCCTAACATATATATTGCTTAGATTGTGTGTTCAAACACACTGCCTCACATATCTATTGCTTAGATTGTGTGTTCAAACACACTGCCTCACATATCTATTGCTTAGATTGTGTGTTTAAACACACTGCCTCACATATCTATTGCTTGGATTGTGTGTTTAAACACACTGCCTCACATATATATTGCTTAGATTGTGTGTTTAAACACACTGCCTCACATATCTATTGCTTGGATTGTGTGTTTAAACACACTGCCTCACATATCTATTGCTTAGATTGTGTGTTCAAACACACTGCCTCGCTGATCTATCGCTTAGATTGTGTGTTTAAACACACTGCCTCATCGACCTATTGCTTAGATTGTGTGTTTAAACACACTGCCTCATCGACCTATTGCTTAGATTGTATGTTCAAACACACTGCCTCATCGACCTATTGTTTAGATTGTGTGTTCAAACACACTGCCTCGCTGATCTATCGCTTAGATTGTTTGTTTGGACACAGCCTCACTGATCTATTGCTTATATTGTTTGTTTGCACACATCCTCACTGATCTATTGCTTAGATTGTTTGGACGCATCCTCACTGATCTATTGTTTAGACTGTTTGTTCATGCACAATATTACAGACATTACTTTATGCCAGAATGTGATAGCTGGTCTATGTGGCTGGGTGGGTTGTCAAGTATATGTCACATCTATCGGTCACATTACAGCTTGAGACTGTCAGTGTAAGTCTCACGTTTAACTCGGGTTCAGCTTCTGTCTGGAATCACAATTCATTGAATGCTTAGAAACGCGTACTAAAGTGCCTACCCTAAAGTCATTTTCCATTTTGACAACGCCAGGGCTTCAGTTCAATCACATGGACGAACTTGTCACTACCACGTGACCTGTGTCCAATCATATATTGTTTGGAAGTTGACTTCTACTCACCTTTTGTTGAATAGCCAAAATCCCTGCCCTCAATTACAACTAAGGGTCGACTTTTGAAAAAAAACAACTCTCTCAAAGCCTTCCTGTACTTGGTAAGTTCCTATTTATTTCAGTAATAAACTGTTATTATTATTTATTCCGTTAATCTATGGCAATAGTTCCATTGATAATAACAAACTGTTATTATGTCTGTTGTGCTAAACTGGTTAACCTGTTAGTGGATCAAGGTTTCAGCTACTACATACCAGCCCAGTTAATTAACCTGTTAGTGGATCAAGGTTTCAGATACTGCATACCAGCCCAGTTAATTAACCTGTTAGTGGATCAAGGTTTCAGCTACTACATACCAGCCCAGTTAATTAACCTGTTAGTGGACAGTCAATAAACTTTGTAAATGTTTCCCATCTAACATTTTTGATTCTGGACAATTGTATACACAATTCACTTAATCTTGGGCAACATTCTGAAGTTATCTGTTCATATTTTCACGAAATGTGTTTAGAGGGAGATACTTTTTATCCCCTTTTTTGATGTATGACGTCACTTCTACCTAAGCCGCCCTGTGACTCCTGACTCTGTCACACTTGACTAGTCGTTAAGGTGGTCATTGTTAGGTCCTACCTGGGTAATTGACTAGTCGTTAAGGTGGTCATTGTTAGGTCCTACCTGGGTAATTGACTAGTCGTTAAGGTAATCGTTGCTAGGTCCTACCTGGGTAATTGACTAGTCGTTAAGGTGGTCATTGTTAGGTCCTACCTTGGTAATTGACTAGTCGTTAAGGTAGTCATTGTTAGGTCCTACCTGGGTAATTGACTAGTCGTTAAGGTGGTCATTGTTAGGTCCTACCTGGGTAATTGACTAGTCGTTAAGGTGGTCATTGTTAGGTCCTACCTGGGTAATTGACTAGTCGTTAAGGTGGTCATTGTTAGGTCCTACCTGGGTAATTGACTAGTCGTTAAGGTGGTCATTGTTAGGTCCTACCTGGGTACTTGACTAGTCGTTAAGGTGTCTGGGTGTTCGTTGAGCAGGCGATACAGTGTATCACATCAAACAGGGGATCTAGCATGGGGTGGACACATGTTGTCAACCTGGCAGGAGGAAGTATGTTCAGAGAACACCAGTCCCATTATGACGTCCTTTATTTTTGTGATCGTTGAAATTGATGTTTACCCTGGCTCGGTTCTTGTAAGTATTCATTAGTTGCGTACAGTTTTGAGTCGAATAGAATTGTTGATCCAGCGCGGCTGTGATCTTCCTGAACTGGCTGTACAGGGGCCTGCATGCTCAGCGGTTAGCTCGTACAGTCCACGTGCCCACAATGGTGACCGAGACAGCCGAAGCTTGTGCGTGTGTTTGCTTAGTCTGCCGTTTATTTATTTGAAAAATCTGGGATGGATTTATAGATATTTGGAATAAAGTCCGCTCGCCTGTGCAGTCGCTACATAGTGTGCAGGAATTGTTTATATTTCATTCTCTGATAGAAAAAAATACATGCCATATCGAGGTTTTGAACCCGTGACTCTTGATCAGAAGATTGATATCTAAACCTCCAGACCACTAGTTTCTCAGTAACATGGATAACCTCAGAACGTATCTACGTTCAACTCCTGCAGCCTTCACACCAACCAACCAATGATGTTCATGTCCTGACTCTCAGCTCATGATAGTGATCTTCAAAGACCGGAGCATACATGCGATGTCTCGTGCAAACAATGTAACAGTTGGGTAATAACAGAATAGAATGTCAGTTCAGTAGGTGTTGAACACGTGTCCTGGCTAGCAAATGACTTCGTAAAGTCACTGATCACATCAACCAGTGCATAAAAAACATCATCCAAATCCAAGCTCTGGCTGTGTTACGTAACGCAGTTATTGGATTAATTTTGTAGTGATTAATACAACGGTGATTAATATATGGTAATTTATGCAACAGCTAGCCTAGTACTTCATTGTAGTACCTTTGTCAGCCAGCTCATGACGTCATCACTTGTCGCCATCGTGTACGATCTTCCATGTTCATTAGCAGAGCTGAGCCAGATGATGGAACCCACTTACAAGATGAAATTGATACTCCCAGGTGGGCGGACATGTTAACATCGAGTGGTATCAATATTCGACCAATGACAGAAAGAGCACATGTGTTGTTAGGACATAGAGACTAGACGCCATGTTGTGTGTGTGTGTGTGTGAGTGTGTGTGTGAGTGTGTGTGTGTGAGTGTATGTGTGAGTGAGTGAGTATGTGTATGAGTGAGTGAGTGTATGAGTGAGTATGTATGTGTGTGAGTATGTGAGTGTGTGTATGTGTGAGTATGTATGTGTGTGTGTGTGTGTGTGTATGGGTATATGTGTGTGAGTATGTGTGTGTGAGTATGTGTGTGTGAGTATGTGTGTGAGTATGTGTGTGTGAGTATGTGTGTGTGAGTGTGTGTGTCAGTATGTGTGTGTGAGTATGTGTGTGAGTATGTGTGTGTGAGTATGTGTGTGTGAGTGTGTGTGTGAGTATGTGTGTGTGAGCATGTGTGTGAGTATGTGTGTGAGTATGTGTGTGAGTATGTGTGTGTGTGACTATGTGTGTGTGTGACTATGTGTGTGAGTATGTGTATGAGCATGTGTGTGAGTATGTGTGTGAGTGTGTGTGTGACTATGTGTGAGTATGCGTATGAGCATGTGTGTGAGTATGTGTGTGAGTATGTGTGTGTGTGACTCTGTGTGTGAGTATGTGTATGTGTGAGTGTGAGTATGTGTGTGAGTATGTGTGTGAGTATGTGTGTGAGTATGTGTGTGAGTATGTGTGTGAGTATGTGTGTGTGTGTGTGAGTATGTGTGTGATTATGTGTGTGAGTATGTGTGTGTGAGTATGTGTGTGTGAGTATATGTGTGAGTATGTGTGTGTGAGTATGTGTGTGAGTATGTGTGTGAGTATGTGTGTGTGAGTGTGTGAGTATGTGTGTGAGTATATGTGTGTGAGTATGTGTGTGTGAGTACGTGTGTGAGTGTGTGTGTGAGTATGTGTGTGTGTGAGTATGTGTGTGAGTATGTGTGTGTGAGTATGTGTGTGTGAGTATGTGTGTGTGAGTATGTGTGTGTGAGTATATGTGTGTGAGTATGAGTGTGTGTGAGTATGTGTGTGTGTGACTATGTGTGTGTGTGTGTATGTGTGTGACTATGTGTGTGAGTATGTGTGTGAGTATGAGTGTGTGTGAGTATGTGTGTGAGTATGCGTGTGGGTATGTGTGTGAGTGTGTGTGTGAGTGTGTGTGTGAGTATGTGTGTGTGAGTATGTGTGTGTGAGTATGTGTGTGAGTATGTGTGTGTGAGTATGTGTGTGAGTATGTGTGTGAGTATGTATGTGAGTGTGTGTGTGGGTGTGTGTGTGGGTGTGTGTGTGTATGAGTGTGTGTGTGTGTGTGAGTATGCGTGTGAGTGCATGTGAAGTGTACTTGGTGTGCGGAAACAAACTCATGCGAACTCATGTTACTCACGCATGCCACCAACAGTCCGTCAATGTATTACGAAGGAGATCAAACGAAGCACAGAAAATATACACAAAACTAAAATCTCATCCTCACCAACCACCGCATGGCATGTGTCAACTCAAACTCGTTGTCCCTCATACTCTAGGCCACCGGTGGTTGACCTTTCCGTTACCCCGGAATCCCTTTAAACATATTTTGGTTTTGTTGATCCAAGTTAAATATTTGTTGTAGCCGCGTATCCCCACAATGTTCCACGTGTGAAAATGATCGGGAATGAATGATCTGTGTCTGTTTGCAGTAAACAATGTGTGCGACTGAAGTGTTAATGGTAGTGTGTTGTTAATTAACAACAAAACTTAATCAAATGGAATTTTTTTAATGTTAATTGTTAAAGCTCATAACTCTTGTTCAAGCCTTCGCGGACCCACTGAAAGGACCTCAGTACTACTATATCTCTGTACTACTATATCTCTGTACTACTATATCTCTGCACTACTATATCTCTGTACTACTATATCTCTGTACTATTATATCTCTGTACGACTATATCTTTGTACTACTATATATCTGTACTATTATACCTCTGTACGACTATATATCTGTACGACTATACCTCTGCACTATTATATCTCTGTACGACTATATCTCTGTACGACTATATCTCTGTACGACTATATATCTGTACGACTATATCTCTGTACGACTATATATCTGTACGACTATATCTCTGCACTATTATATCTCTGTACGACTATACCTCTGTACGACTATATCTCTGTACGACTATATCTCTGTACGACTATACCTCTGTACTACTATATCTTTGTACTACTATACCTCTGTACGACTATATCTTTGTGCGACTATATCTTAATACACCAATATCTAGATACGAATGTCTGTCTATACCACCTTCGCTGCACTAACCTCAAGTCAAACATGGGGCACCCAAAATAGTCAAATGGCTCGTCGGAGACGAGAGTGAGCCGAGAATGTACTTGTAAGTTAGCTCATTTAAAAGAATTCCAACTCCCACCCCCTATACGTCTACCCCACCCCACCCCCTCCTCCAGGAAGAGATCTCTTCTTCAGTTTAGAAACCCAATTTAAAAAAAAAAATGAAATACATATTAGTTATTTACATTGACGGAACAAATAAGTGAATACGAATATTGTATCCAGTGCAGGCTATTATCACACGGAAGAAGTACAAATCAATTCGATATGCAACCCTGTAACCTCAATAATAGTAATAAAACCAATATTATAATGTTTGCCAACACCTTTCATAAACATGGAAAAACGATCACAGAAAATGAGGACGTTTATATGCAGAAAAGGCCAAATTGCACAGCGTCTTCTCGTTGAAGGACATATAATTCAGGTGACATCTGCCATGTGCTGGCCACTGAATGTTGGGTATTAAGAGCATGGACACGGCCTGGGTCTGTTAATCCAGGGCCGGCTTCTGAAGACATGCCCATGTTTGGTGGATGACCTAGGCAAGGTAGACAATTTCATCTTCATCCTCACCGGCATATCATCTTTGCTATTAACAGTTCATGTAACATAATCTTCGCCGTTATCACATCCAACAACACCCAGCTACGTCCAACAACACCCAGCTACATACAACAACATCCAGCTACGTCCAACAACATCTATTATCTATTTACATCCAACAATCCAACAACATCCAGCTACATCCAACAACATCCAGTCACATCCAACAACATCCAGCTACGTCCAACATCCAGTTACATCGAACAACAACCAGGTACATACAACAACAACCAGCAACATCCAACAACATCCAGTTACATCCAACAACATCCAGTTACATCCAACAACATCCAGCAACATCCAGCGACATCCAACAACATCTATTTGCATCCAACAACAACCAGTTACATCCACGAACATCCAACTACATCCAACATCCAGCTATGTCCAACAACATTCAGTTACACCCAACAACATCCAGCTACACTCAACATCAAGTTACATCCAACAACATCCAACTACATCCAACTACATCCAACAATATCCAGCTATATCCAACAACATCCAGCTACATCCAAATACATCCAGTTACATCCAACAAGATCCAGCTACATCCAACAACATCAAGTTACATCAAGCAACATCAAGTTACATCCAACAACATCAAGTTACATCCAACAACATCAAGTTACATCCAACAACATCAAGTTACATCCAACAACATCAAGTTACATCCAACAACATCAAGTTACATCCAACAACATCAAGTTACATCCAACAACATCAAGTTACATCCAACAACATCAAGTTACATCCAACAACATCCAGCTACATCCAACAACATCCAGCTACATCCAGTTACATCCAACAACATGCAGCTACATCAAACGACATCCAGCTTCATCGCTTTCTTCATCGTTGTCATTACCATCATCTTCTGTCTATGAATTCGGCAAAAGAGCAGTCTTTGTCATTGGCTGATAAACTGTATAAATGGGAGCCGAGACGCATATCCGCTCAGGTCAGACACGTATACTGCACAGGGCGTCACGACAGGGCCAGACACGCACCCTGCACAAGGCGTCACGACAGGGCCAGACACGTATACTGCACAAGGCGTCACGACAGGGCCAGACACGCATACTGCACAGGGCGTCACGACAGGGCCAGACACGTATACTGCACAAGGCGTCACGACAGGGCCAGACACGCATACTGCACAAGGCGTCACGACAGGGCCAGACACGCATACTGCACAAGGCGTCACGACAGGGCCAGACACGCATACTGCACAAGGCGTCACGACAGGGCCAGACACGCATACTGCACAAGGCGTCACGACAGGGCCAGACACGCATACTGCACAAGGCTTCACGACAGGGCCATCACGACAGGGCCAGACACGCATACTGCACAAGGCGTCACGACAGGGCCAGACACGCATACTGCACAAGGCGTCACGACAGGGCCAGACACAATATTTTCCTCTGTACATACGTGTATGAGGTATAGAGCCACTACTGAGTCTGCCTTCTTGAAGGCATACACAATCTTTGTCAGTCTTGGGTTCTAAAACACTTTGTTATATAAACACAGTATCACCTTGCCTAACTCATGAACGCCCCTCATCAGATGCTTATAGTAAAATAAAGTAGAAAGGAGTGTTTTATGGCTTAACTTTAATTTAGAAAACATGTCACTTAGACAAATGTATTATACATTTTTGCAACTTTCAGATGATGTTTAGGATTATCGTTTCAATTCTTGCCGCCGGATTAGTGCCCTTGGCTCCTAAGGCGGTTGCCTCCCCGACCCATCAATCATCGCTAGAACATGAAGAGCGAGGCAACATTTATAAGGGTTCAGTCACAGCTTCCAGTCTGAAATCTACGCTCATAAATGGATTGTCAAATATATTGGATTCCGCAGAGAAGAATTGGGACAAAATCCAGCATCAGTTTAACAATGTGAATTGGTTTGACGAAAGGTAGGTGCTGACGTCATGACAGTCTGTCTGTAGCGGTCTTCTGCCAATCATTCGTCCTGTTACAATAGATTATTTAGGGAGTCCCCAGACAAGACAAGTATAGTAGCTTCTGCTTCTTGTTATTCTCGGGAACACCAGTTATTCGTTCTGTTCTCTCTGTATCATATAACTTCAATTGTTTCTGTTCTCCTTGTATCATATAACTTCAATTGTTTCTGTTCTCCTTGTATCATATACCTGGAATTATTTCTGTTCTCCTTGTATCATATCCCTGGAATTGTTTCTGTTCTCCTTGTATCATATAACTTCAATTGTTTCTGTTCTCCTTGTATCATATAACTTCAATTGTTTCTGTTCTCCTTGTATCATATAACTTCAATTGTTTCTGTTCTCCTTGTATCATATACCTGGAATTGTTTCTGTTCTCTTTGTATGACATACTTGGAATTGTTTCTGAAGCTTTTAGGGGGACTCAGTGATCTCGTGTGCCAGAGGTCGCGGGTTCGAATCACGGTGGAGACTTAGTTTATTTCACGTGGATCTTCTGGAAAAAATTCCCTTGAATTCTGGGTAGGGAGATCGGACTCCCGTGTTCAGTGTCGAGCACGTTAAAAATCTCTTTGCAGAAATCGAAAAGAGTTGGCTTAACTGCCGCTGCCCGGACAAAATTCAAATTAAAAAATCTACCCAATAAGTTGTACCCTCCTCATGCCTAGTATGTCGCAAACCATTTTTAAAAATCTACCCAAATTAGTTGTCAATGTCCCCATCTAGTTTGTTAGAAGCAGCTATGGTTGGCGCCTAACTGGCTGCGTGTCTAATTAGCTCTGGTGTTTGAGTCTATTAAGATAAACTCTTAACTTTTGACAAACTCGGTATTGTTACACTAACTAAAGAAAGGCTATTTTGTTTTTACCTAAAAGGTCGTAGGATTTTACAATAGGAACCGCGAGAACATCCATTTTAGCTGTGCAATCTTAAACGAGCCTTGTTCAAGCATTTTGAACAATGTTCTATTAACTCCATCTCTCGGGCATTGTTCTAAAGTTATGTGTGGGTACCACAAATGGTGTTTTCGTGGCTTCCCTGGCCCTGGCTCGTTGGACTCTTGTTGTAACCCTGTAGAGTCTTCTAAACCAGTAGAAAGAAGTTAAGTTCAGTTTTCTCTCTCAGATAACGACTGCTCTACATTTGATTAACCTTTGAGAATGTGAGGTGTGCAAAGTCAGGAGTTGGAGAATCGTCTACCATAATTACACGAATTATTGTTAATCTCTCACCCCATGTTATCAGTGTGGCAGTGACTTTCTTTTGTATCTGTCACACACAGAGCAGTGCCGGAAACCACTCGGGCATGACGAATTGTAAATACATGTATGTATGTGTGTGTATGTATTTATGGCTGTGTGTTCGTGTGTGTGCGTGGGTGTGCGTGCGTGCGCGTGTGCGCGTGCGTGAGCGTGTGTGTGTGCGCGCGCGCGTGCATGCGTGCTTGCATCACCGTTTGCACGTATATTTGAAAGCACGACTATTCTTACTATAGAATTGATCACTAATTGTACAGTCCGCCTTGACTATATTATGTCGCCAAGTAAGTGTACCTTGTGTTAAAAGTAGTTTCATCGAAAACATTCTCACAATCATCATGTGCACAATATGTTTGTCTAAATATGCTCTGCCTTAAGACACTCGTGTACATTCCCCCAATGTCCCAGGACCTACATGCCAGTACTTGGCTCTGTGCCGTGCGGGGATTTATGTAGACTATGCTGGAAGATGTCTGGGTCCCAAGCGACCAGAGTATGTGAGAATTACTGCACCAGCCACTGTGCCTGGGATTACATGGGTGAAGACAGTGAGTGTCTAATGTTTGTAGTTGTTATGTTTACGACAGATTGTGTGTGTTTGTGTGTGTGTACATATGAAGAAGGAGAGATAGAGAGAGAGAGAGAAAGAGAGAGAGATTGACAGACAGACAGACGAAAATTTGGATACGTTAAATAAATATTCAGAATGTTTTGTAATTATGGGCCAAGATTCAGCAGTGCAGGTGCTGACAGCAGCCAGTGACTCATAGCTGGCTGATTGCGTCAGGGCCAGTGACTCATAGCTGGCTTCTTGTGTCAGGGTCAGTGACTCATAGCTGGCTGATTGCGTCAGGATCAGTGACTTACAGCTGGCCAAGACCCAATTCTGGCTCCACTTATCGGCCCTGGAAGCAGACTGCACTAGCGTAGTCTGCTCAAGACAAACGTGGTCTAAAAAAATTCTGCTGAAATCTGATGTTACGGGCCGATACAGCAGCCTCGCTGAAAAGAACGACACAACGTCACAACGTCTTTTTCAAGACGACAGCCGAGTAAAGGGAAGAAGAAAAAATAAGAAGAAAGGAAGATATTTTTATTGATGCATTAGTTGGCATACACAAACATGACGGTACCATAACGGATTGAAGTGATACGTCTCACCATAACGGATTGAAGTGACACGTCTCACCATAACGGATTGAAGTGACACGTCTCACCATAACGGATTGAAGTGACACGTCTCACCATAACGGATTGAAGTGACACGTCTCACCATAACGGATTGAAGTGACAAGTGTCACCAAATGCCAAAAGTTTGTCATCGTTACACAATTTACGCACTTGTTTACCGTGTTCCGAATCGGGTGCAACAGCTGAAGTCGTCTTTCTTAGGCTTAGTGTGCTGTGCATGTGCTTGTATTTCTCCTGCCTCATCTATCCATGTGATCTTCCTCGTGTCTTGCAAACATATGTTATTGTGTTATAATCGTGCAGCAGCAGTTAGTGAGGTTACAATATCATGAGACGACCTGATCGCCACATTTTTTGCCTTGCTCATGTTATGTATCCAACCCAAGGGGAAGTACTCTTATATTTCTAATGTTTTCAACGAAGGGAAGGTAATGGCACTCTTCCGTAACTGCACACTATTTGTCAAGAAACTTATTACTAACAAATAGGTTGACGGTTGTAGGAGCGACATACTCGTGAACTGTTATCATCCTATCTCTCCTTGTGACATTCATAGATTTTCTCGGACATTTCAATTCACAAGTTGACAGTTTTCTCTTCAGTGCCTTGGGTAAGGACCACGTCTGAAATGTGTGATATGTACTTTTATTTGTATTTTGTTTTCAAACTAATAGTGTGTCTGTGTAAAACTGTATTGTTGTCTTTCCGTTAACTTGTTATTCAAGTTACCCGTTGTGCTATCATATTAACGCTGATTATTATCATTGCTAACAATAACTCTGTAATGATGGCGTATTTGTGTTACTTCACAGAACCCAGACAGCGCAGCGCGCGGGAAGTCATGAACATTTGTCTGAAAATCGGAAATGACGAGATTATTAATGACGGCTGTTCAGAGAAGGATTTGACAGAAACTATCGCAGACAGGGTGTTGGCATTAGGGGATGACCTGATCAACAACGTGGTGGACACGGTATCTGCATTAACTGGTGGGCTTGTTACTGAGACAGGAGGGTGCAAGCACAGACACGACAGGACAGGCGGATGCCAGTTACATGGTGGAGAACCTCAAGAGACTAGTACACCTATACCTACGAAGATTTCAACAACGGACAAGATTCCGACATTTGAAAAGATTCAACCCACAGAGCAGATTTTTATTCCTGAGACGATTACTGTAACTGAAAAGTCTCCGACAGTGCCACCTATATCCCACACCGAAGATATGTGTGCATGTATTGGTCAGCTTGTTAATGGACTCTTTCATGGGTTTGCCGGAGAGCTGTCAAATGGTCTCACAGTTGGACTAACATCCGGGCTTACAGAAAGTCTAACACATGGGTTGACTAAAGGATTATCGGATGGGATTTCTCTCAGCTTAACTTCGGGATTAACCAGTGGACTGTCCAGTGTGCTAACTCAAGGTCTGACTGACGTATTGAAAAATGGATTGGCTGCTACTTTGGTTGAAGGTTTAACTACAGGGCTCACAAATGGATTGACTAATGTGCTTTCTGGTGGGTTGGTGTCTGGGTTGAAAGGAGGGCTTCTTGGTGGACTATCAAAGGAACTGATATCAGGGCTCACGCAAGGATTAACTTCAGGGCTCACGAAAGGACTGACAGACGGGTTGACTGGCAATTTAACAGGGGGACTAACGAACGAGGATTTGACGAGTGGATTACCTGGAGATCTTACGACAGAATTGTCCAGTGGTCTTTCCGAACTGACTCACGGATTAGTCAGCGGTTTAGATGGCTTAACTAAAGGATTAACAGTTGCCCTACCGGGGATTCTCACAGATGGATTAGCAAAGGGTTTGACTGGCGCACTGGAGGGTCTGACAAATGGACTTCTTGAGAAATCCGGTGGACTTCTTGGAAATGGATCTAACGGTCTTTTAGACGGACTTCTTGGGGGAAACGAAGGTCTGGTTGGTGGACTTCTCGGAAATGGATCAAACGGTCTTTTAGGCGGACTTCTTGGAGGAAACGAAGGTCTGGTTGGTGGACTTTTAGGTGGAAAAGGTCTAACTGGTGGACTTCTCGGAAATGGATCTAACGGACTTTTAGACGGACTTCTTGGGGGAAACGAAGGTCTGCTTGGTGGACGTCTCGGAAATGGATCAAACGGACTTTTAGACGGACTTCTTGGGGGAAACGAAGGTCTGGTTGGTGGACTTCTCGGAAATGGATCAAACGGTCTTTTAAGCGGACTTCTTGGAGGAAACAAAGGTCTGGTTGGTGGACTTTTAGGTGGAAAAGAAGGTCTAACTGGTGGACTTCTCGGAAATGGATCTAATGGACTTTTAGACGGACTTCTTGGGGGAAACGAAGGTCTGGTTGGTGGACTTCTAGGAAATGGATCAAACGGTCTTTTAAGCGGACTTCTTGGAGGAAACGAAGGTCTGCTTGGTGGACTTTTAGGTGGAAAAGAAGGTCTTACTGGTGGACTTCTCGGAAATGGATCTAACGGAATTTTAGACGGACTTCTTGGAGGAAACGAAGGTCTGGTCGGGGGACTTTTAGGTGGAAAAGACGGTCTAACTGGTGGACTTCTCGGAAATGGATCTAACGGTCTTTTAGACGGACTTCTTGGAGGAAACGAAGGTCTGGTTGGTGGAATTTTAGGTGGTAAAGGTCTAACTGGTGGACTTCTCGGAAATGGATCTAACGGACTTTTAGACGGACTTCTTGGAGGAAACGAAGGTCTGGTTGGTGGACGTCTCGGAAATGGATCAAACGGTCTTTTAGGCGGACTTCTTGGAGGAAACGAAGGTCTGGTTGGTGGACTTTTAGGTGGAAAAGAAGGTCTAACTGGTGGACTTCTCGGAAATGGATCTAACGGACTTTTAGACGGACTTCTTGGGGGAAACGAAGGTCTGGTTGGTGGACTTCTCGGAAATGGATCAAACGGTCTTTTAAGCGGACTTCTTGGAGGAAACGAAGGTCTGGTTGGTGGACTTTTAGGTGGAAAAGGTCTTACTGGTGGACTTCTCGGAAATGGATCTAACGGACTTTTAGACGGACTTCTTGGGGGAAACGAAGGTCTGGTTGGTGGACTTCTCGGAAATGGATCTAACGGTCTTTTAGACGGACTTCTTGGAGGAAACGAAGGTCTGGTTGGTGGACTTTTAGGTGGTAAAGAAGGTCTAACTGGTGGACTTCTCGGAAATGGATCTATCGGAATTTTAGACGGACTTCTTGGAGGAAACGAAGGTCTGGTCGGTGGACTTTTAGGTGGAAAAGACGGTCTAACTGGTGGACTTCTCGGAAATGGATCTAACGGTCTTTTAGACGGACTTCTTGGAGGAAACGAAGGTCTGGTTGGTGGACTTCTCGGAAATGGATCAAACGGTCTTTTAAGCGGACTTCTTGAAGGAAACGAAGGTCTGCTTGGTGGACTTTTAGGTGGAAAAGAAGGTCTAACTGGTGGACATCTCGGAAATGGATCTAACGGACTTTTAGACGGACTTCTTGGGGGAAACGAAGGTCTGGTTGGTGGACTTCTCGGAAATGGATCTAACGGTCTTTTAGACGGACATCTTGTAGGAAACGAAGGTCTGGTCGGTGGACTTTTAGGTGGAAAAGAAGGTCTAACTGGTGGACTTCTCGGAAATGGATCTAACGGTCTTTTAGACGGACTTCTTGGGGGAAACGAAGGTCTGGTTGGTGGACTTCTCGGAAATGGATCTAACGGTCTTTTAGACGGACATCTTGTAGGAAACGAAGGTCTGGTCGGTGGACTTTTAGGTGGAAAAGAAGGTCTAACTGGTGGACTTCTCGGAAATGGATCTAACGGTCTTTTAGGCGGACTTCTTGGAGGAAACGAAGGTCTGGTTGGTGGACTTCTAGGTGGAAACGAAGGTCTAACTGGTCGACGTCTTGGAAATGGATCTAACGGTCTTTTAGACGGACTTCTTGGAGGAAACGAAGGTCTGGTTGGTGGACTTTTAGGTGGAAAAGAAGGGCTAACTGGTGGACTTCTCGGAAATGGATCTAACGGTCTTTTAGACGGACTTCTTGTAGGAAACGAAGGTCTGATTGGTGGAATTTTAGGTGGAAAAGACGGTCTAACTGGTGGACTTCTCGGAAATGGATCTAAGGGAATTTTAGACGTACTTCTTGGAGGAGACGAAGGTCTGGTTGGTGGACTTCTCGGAAATGGATCTAACGGTCTTTTAGGCGGACTTCTTGGAGGAAACGAAGGTCTGGTTGGTGGACTTTTAAGTGGAAAAGAAAGGCTAACTGGTGGACTTCTCGAAAATGGATCTAACGGTCTTTTAGACGGACTTCTTGGAGGAAACGAAGGTCTGGTTGGTGGAATTTTAGGGGGAAAAGAAGGTCTAACTGGTGGACTTCTTGGAAATGGATCTAACGGAATTTTAGACGTACTTCTTGGAGGAGACGAAGGTCTGGTTGGTGGACTTTTAGGTGGAAAAGAAGGTCTAACTGGTGGACTTCTCGGAAATGGATCTAACGGTATTTTAAATGGACTTCTTGGAGGAAACGAAGATCTGGTTGGTGGACTTTTAGGTGGAAAAGAGACTATAATTGGAGGACTTCTTGGGGGGAAAGCAGATGATCTGGCAAGCAAAGTAGCAGACGGACTGACTGGAGGACTTACAGGTGAGGTAACACACATATTTGATAATGGACATTGGTTTTAAGGACAAAAGGGAAATGGGCGAAGGAGTAAGGTCATTTTGATGATAATCTTATGTTTATGGGATATGGGAGCATAAAGGTGTGATTAATTGGTCTTTGAGGATATTGGTAGGTTAATGAACCCAGGAATAATGATGGGCTTAATGGATATGAGGATTAAAGTGGGTTTATGGGATTTCAGGATAATTGTGTGCTCGATGGATCTTTGAGGTTAATTGTGAATTTGATGGTTCTTTGAGGTTAATTGTGAATGTGGTGGTTCTTTGAGGTTAATTGTGAATTTGATGGTTCTTTGAGGTTAATTGTGAATTTGATAGTTCTTTGAGGTTAATTGTGAATGTGGTGGTTCTTTGAGGTTAATTGTGAATTTGATGGTTCTTTGAGGTTAATTGTGAATTTGATGGTTCTTTGAGGTTAATTGTGAATGTGGTGGATCTTTGAGGTTAATTGTGAATTTGATGGTTCTTTGAGGTTAATTGTGAATGTGGTGGATCTTTGAGGTTAATTGTGAATGTGGTGGATCTTTGAGGTTAATTGTGAATGTGGTGGTTCTTTGAGGTTAATTGTGAATGTGTTGATTCTTTGAGGTTAATTGTGAATTTGATGGTTCTTTGGGGTTAATTGTGAATGTGATGATTCTTTGAGGTTAATTGTGAATGTGATGATTCTTTGAGGTTAATTGTGAATTTGATGGTTCTTTTGGGTTAATTGTGAATGTGATGGTTCTTTGAGGTTAATTGTGAATGTGGTGGATCTTTGAGGTTAATTGTGAATTTGATGGTTCTTTGAGGTTAATTGTGAATGTGGTGGATCGTTGAGGTTAATTGTGAATGTGATGATTCTTTGAGGTTAATTGTGAATTTGATGGTTCTTTAAGAATAATAGTGAGATGAAAAGCAATTTGAGCATAATGGGGAAACTAAGGGCTATTTGAGGACAATGAAGGGACATGGCTATTTCAGGACAATGTGGGACATGGCTATTTGAGGACAATGGTGGGACATGGCTATTTGAGGACAATGGTGGGACATGGCTATTTGAGGACAATGAAGGGACATGGCTATTTGAGGACAATGAAGGGACATGGCTATTTGAGGACAATGGTGGGACATGGCTATTTGAGGACAATGGTGGGACATGGCTATTTGAGGACAATGGTAGGACATGGCTATTTGAGGACAATGGTAGGACATGGCTATTTGAGGACAATGGTGAGACATGGCTATTTGAGGACAATGATGGGACATGGCTATTTGAGGACAATGATGGGACTGAGCTATTTGAGGATAATGGTATGACATGGCTATTTGAGGACAATGATGGAACTAAGGGTTATTTGAGGGTCATGATAGAACTAAGGGCTATTAAGGACACTAAGGAAACTAAGGACAAGAGGGTCATGATAGAACTAAGGGCTATTAAGGACACTAAGGAAACTAAGGACAAGAGGGTCATGATAGAACTAAGGGCTATTAAGGACACTAAGGAAACTAAGGACAAGAGGGTCATGATAGAACTAAGGGCTATTAAGGACACTAAGGAAACTAAGGACAAGAGGGTCATGATAGAACTAAGGGCTATTAAGGACACTAAGGAAACTAAGGACAAGAGGGTCATGATAGAACTAAGGGCTATTAAGGACACTAAGGACAAGAGGGTCATGGTATGAAAAGCTCTTTATGGATTATGGGAGGATAAGTGCGTTTTTACACCACAAGAGGGTTGTGATTGCCCAACTTGAGAAGTTTTAGGCGTCTTTCTAGAAGCCGTAAGATAGATTTGTAAGACATACTGGTGTTGTTGTTTATTAACTAGGTCTGTCGAGCCGTTCCCTCTTTCTCAGTCAATGCCAAGTTATGGAATTTGCAGGTGTTTTGTAGCTGGTGAGTGGAGCCGTATAAGGTGCTAGTGAAGGTATGGGGTACCAGGCAATACCCGTTCTCTGTTTGTGGCGAGTACTTGACAAGTGAGAAGCACTTGTTTCACTGTTAAACATGGATGGACACAGTTAGGGCAGTTCGGTTTGTGTGGACGGTCTAACATGGATGGACACAGTTAGGGCAGTTCGGTTTGTGTGGACGGTCTAACATGGATGGACACAGTTAGGGCAGTTCGGTTTGTGTGGACGGTCTAACATGGATGGACACAGTTAGGGCAGTTAGGTTTGTGTGGACGGTCTAACATGGATGGACACAGTTAGGGCAGTTCGGTTTGTGTGGACGGTCTAACATGGATGGACACAGTTAGGGCAGTTAGGTTTGTGTGGACGGTCTAACATGGATGGACACAGTTAGGGCAGTTAGGTTTGTGTGGACGGTCTAACATGGATGGACACAGTTAGGGCAGTTCGGTTTGTGTGCGCGGTATAACCTGTTTAAGTATTTGTTAAGTTTGATGTGTTATGTCCTAAGTTAGCAGATTATGCTCTGCTCCCTGTTACAGTTTGTTGATGTTGTACTTTTAGTTTGGGTGTGTCATTTCTTTATTCATGACCCGCTCAGTCGACTGTTGTTTGTCGGTTCAGTCACTCCTATTTCTTGAATCAGTTAAAACTACAAAATATATTGTTTTTTTAAAATCCCTTGCTGGAACTTCTTGAGTATTGCCTGGATGGTGGAATTTATTGCTGTGATTTCTGCTTGTTGGTTATTACAGTATTCCTCTCACGATTCACATGTATCGCCATTTTGGTAATTTGGCCCCAAATCCCGCGCTCATAGTCTGGTGGGGTCTTGACCAGTGTTTCACCATTTGTAAACATTTCATGTTATAAGCTATTTGCTGGTGACAGTGATTGGTGATGATCTTGATCTTTTGTTCTTAGGTGGCGGAGAGGATAGAGTACCAGGTGAATCCATCGGGGGGCTTATTGGTGGCTCAACAGGTTTGCTGACAGATGGTTCAACTGGAGGGCTTCTTGATGACTCAACTGGAGGGCTTCTTGGGGGTTCGACTGGAGGGCATCTTGGCGACTCAACTGGAGGGCTTCTTGGCGACTCAATTGGAGGGCTTCTTGGGGGTTCAACTGGATGGCTTCTTGGGGGTTCAACTGGAGGGCTTCTTGAGGGTTCAACTGGAGGACTTCTTGGGGGTTCAACTGGAGGACTTCTTGGGGGTTCAACCGGAGGGCTTCTTGAGGGTTCAACTGGAGGACTTCTTGGGGGTTCAACTGGAGGGCTTCTTAGCGACTCAACTGGAGGACTTCTTGGGGGTTCAACTGGAGGACGTCTTGGGGGTTCAACTGGAGGACTTCTTGGCGATTCAACTGTAGGACTTCTTGGGGGTTCAACTGGAGGGCTTCTTGTGGGTTCAACTGGAGGGCTTCTTGGCGACTCAACTGGAGGGCTTCTTGGCGACTCAACTGGAAGTCTTCTTGGCGACTCAACTGGAAGTCTTCTTGGTGACTCAACTGGAAGTCTTCTTGGCGACTCAACTGGAGGGCTTCTTGGGGATTCACCTGGAGGGCGTTTTGGCGACTCAACTGGAAGTCTTCTTGGCGACTCAACTGGAGGGCTTCTTGGCGACTCAACTGGAGGGCTTCTTGGGGGTTCAACTGGAGGGCTTCTTGAGGGTTCAACTGGAGGACTTCTTGTGGGTTCAACTGGAGGACTTCTTGGGGGTTCAACTGGAGGGCTTCTTGAGGGTTCAACTGGAAGACTTCTTGGGGGTTCAACTGGAGGACTTCTTGGGGGTTCAACTGGAGGGCTTCTTGGCGACTCAACTGGAGGACTTCTTGGGGGTTCGACTGGTGGCCTTTTGGGTGGCTCTAGTAGCGGACTGAATGACAAGTCGTCTGGTGGACTTTTGGGTGGTTCTAGTAGCGGACTGAATGACAAGTCGTCTGGTGGACTTTTGGGTGGTTCTAGTAGCGGACTGAATGACAAGTCGTCTGGTGGACTTTTGGGTGGTTCTAGTAGCGGACTGAATGACAAGTCGTCTGGTGGACTTTTGGGTGGTTCTAGTAGCGGACTGAATGACAAGTCGTCTGGTGGACTTTTGGGTGGTTCTAGTAGCGGACTGAATGGCAAGTCGTCTGGTGGACTTTTGGGTGGTTCTAGTAGCGGACTGAATGGCAAGTCGTCTGGCATCTTTGGTCGTCGAAGGTGATTGACATCTTATCTGGACACCTATGAATTATGCACACCTCTTGAACCGAGAAGAATAGATCAAGTTGAACATTTTGCATGATATAACGCAGGCACAATTTAGGTTTAACAAGACGTTTGGGATTGTATGAGCCGCACAATACAAATATCGCATAATTTTGCTGTATCCAAGACTTAGACGTCAATCAAGTATGACAGAAACGCGTCCTAGGTAACATCATGGAAACAGATAGGGGAGGTGCATGGTACGTGGTCACATTCACTTATATCAAATAGGCCATTTTATCTTTGAGAGATCATTGCATATTACTGTCTTGCTTTGTTAAATGAAATGTTAGAAAAGTTTCTTTTGGAATAAAATAATTCTCACGTGATCCAAACACATTTGTCAGTCTGGTTTTTTTTTTTTTTTTTTTTTTTACATTGTTATCTTTGTTTAGATTGGTTTTCCGTTTTGTAGCACGACTTGCCTGGTTATATCTCCGCCAGGCAAATATTATGACCTAGTATATTTAACATTTAAATACAGACTTGCTGCTTACCAGTCCACATTAAAGGCGTTTAATCAGGGAAATACACCTGTAAATTATTCCGTAACCTGCTCTATGCCAGCGAAACAACGGCATGTTGGGCCATGCAAAGATTTTCAGTTTAGTTACGATCCTCCACAAACAGCGCTAACGGTGTTTTGGTCACGTGTGCAGCATGGAGGTCGAGCGAATTCCAAGATACCCTATACAGATAGCTGACCACGGGCAAGCGTAACAAATGTAGACCCTTCCTCCGCTACAAAGAAGTTTGTAAGTGTGGCCCGAAAGTGTTGGATTTGAACACCTGCAACTGGGAGGAACTTGCAAAAGGCAGACACGGATGGAGGCAGGCTTTGTGTGTTGGCCTGCAGCCAGGAGAAACCAGCTTTGTGTGTTGGCCTGCAGCCAGGAGAAATCAGCTTTGTGTGTTGGCCTGCAGCCAGGAGAAACCAGCTTTGTGTGTTGGCCTGCAGCCAGGAGAAACCAGCTTTGTGTGTTGGCCTGCAGCCAGGAGAAACCAGCTTTGTGTGTTGGCCTGCAGCCAGGAGAAACCAGCTTTGTGTGCTGGCCTGCAGCCAGGAGAAACCAGCTTTGTGTGCTGGCCTGCAGCAAAGAGAAACCAAGTTTGTGTGTTGGCCTGCAGCCAGGAGAAATCAGCGTTGTGTGTTGGCCTGCAGCCAGGAGAAACCAGCTTTGTGTGCTGGCCTGCAGCCAGGAGAAACCAGCTTTGTGTGCTGGCCTGTAGCCAGGATAAACCAGCTTTGTGTGCTGGCCTGCAGCCAGGAGAAACCAGCTTTGTGTGCTGGCCTGC
Source organism: Ariolimax columbianus (assembly GCA_036924085.1). Lineage (NCBI taxonomy): Eukaryota > Metazoa > Mollusca > Gastropoda > Stylommatophora > Arionidae > Ariolimax > Ariolimax columbianus. The sequence goes on along the minus strand of JAVGWX010000011.1, from coordinate 89,274,823 downwards.
AGCAAAGAGAAACCAAGTTTGTGTGTTGGCCTGCAGCCAGGAGAAACCAGCGTTGTGTGTTGGCCTGCAGCCAGGAGAAACCAGCTTTGTGTGCTGGCCTGCAGCCAGGAGAAACCAGCTTTGTGTGCTGGCCTGTAGCCAGGATAAACCAGCTTTGTGTGCTGGCCTGCAGCCAGGAGAAACCAGCTTTTTGGGTTGGCCGGCAGCCAGGAGAAACCAGCTTTGTGTGCTGGCCTGCAGCCAGGAAAACCCAGCTTTGTGTGCTGGCCTGCAGCCAGGAGAAACCAGCTTTGTGTGCTGGCCTGCAGCCAGGAGAAACCAAGTTTATGTGCTGGCCTGCAGCCAGGAGAAACCAGCTTTGTGTGCTGGCCTGCAGCCAGGAGAAACCAGCTTTGTGTGCTGGCCTGCAGCCAGGAGAAACCAGCTTTGTGTGCTGGCCTGCAGCAAAGAGAAACCAAGTTTGTGTGTTGGCCTGCAGCCAGGAGAAACCAGCGTTGTGTGTTGGCCTGCAGCCAGGATAAACCAGCTTTGTGTGCTGGCCTGCAGCCAGGAGAAACCAGCTTTGTGTGCTGGCCTGTAGCCAGGATAAACCAGCTTTGTGTGCTGGCCTGCAGCCAGGAGAAACCAGCTTTGTGTGCTGGCCTGCAGCAAAGAGAAACCAAGTTTGTGTGTTGGCCTGCAGCCAGGAGAAACCAGCGTTGTGTGTTGGCCTGCAGCCAGGAGAAACCAGCTTTGTGTGCTGGCCTGCAGCCAGGAGAAACCAGCTTTGTGTGCTGGCCTGTAGCTAGGATAAACCAGCTTTGTGTGCTGGCCTGCAGCCAGGAGAAACCAGCTTTTTGGGTTGGCCGGCAGCCAGGAGAAACCAGCTTTGTGTGCTGGCCTGCAGCCAGGAAAACCCAGCTTTGTGTGCTGGCCTGCAGCCAGGAGAAACCAGCTTTGTGTGCTGGCCTGCAGCAAGGAGAAACCAAGTTTATGTGCTGGCCTGCAGCCAGGAGAAACCAGCTTTGTGTGCTGGCCTGCAGCCAGGAGAAACCAGCTTTGTGTGCTGGCCTGCAGCCAGGAGAAACCAGTTTTGTGTGCTGGCCTGCAGCCAGGAGAAACCAGCTTTGTGTGCTGGCCTGCAGCCAGGAGAAACCAGCTTTGTGTGCTGGCCTGCAGCCAGGAGAAACCAGCTTTGTGTGCTGGCCTGAAGCCAGGAGAAACCAGCTTTGTGTGCTGGCCTGTAGCCAGGATAAACCAGCTTTGTGTGCTGGCCTGCAGCCAGGAGAAACCAGCTTTGTGTGCTGGCCTGCAGCAAAGAGAAACCAAGTTTGTGTGTTTGCCTGCAGCCAGGAGAAACCAGCGTTGTGTGTTGGCCTGCAGCCAGGAGAAACCAGCTTTGTGTGCTGGCCTGCAGCAAAGAGAAACCAAGTTTGTGTGTTGGCCTGCAGCCAGGAGAAACCAGCTTTGTGTGCTGGCCTGCAGCCAGGAGAAACCAGCTTTGTGTGCTGGCCTGTAGCCAGGATAAACCAGCTTTGTGTGCTGGCCTGCAGCCAGGAGAAACCAGCTTTTTGGGTTGGCCGGCAGCCAGGAGAAACCAGCTTTGTGTGCTGGCCTGCAGCCAGGAAAACCCAGCTTTGTGTGCTGGCCTGCAGCCAGGAGAAACCAGCTTTGTGTGCTGGCCTGCAGCAAGGAGAAACCAAGTTTATGTGCTGGCCTGCAGCCAGGAGAAACCAGCTTTGTGTGCTGGCCTGCAGCCAGGAGAAACCAGCTTTGTGTGCTGGCCTGCAGCCAGGAGAAACCAGTTTTGTGTGCTGGCCTGCAGCCAGGAGAAACCAGCTTTGTGTGCTGGCCTGCAGCCAGGAGAAACCAGCTTTGTGTGCTGGCCTGCAGCCAGGAGAAACCAGCTTTGTGTGCTGGCCTGCAGCCAGGATAAACCAGCTTTGTGTGCTGGCCTGCAGCCAGGATAAACCAGCTTTGTGTGCTGGCCTGCAGCCAGGAGAAACCAGCTTTGTGTGCTGGCCTGCAGCCAGGAGAAACCAGCTTTGTGTGCTGGCCTGCAGCCAGGAGAAACCAGCTTTGTGTGCTGGCCTGCAGCCAGGAGAAACCAGCTTTGTGTGCTGGCCTGCAGCCAGGAGAAACCAGCTTTGTGTGCTGGCCTGCAGCCAGGAGAAACCAGCTTTGTGTGCTGGCCTGCAGCCAGGAGAAACCAGCTTTATGTGCTGGCCTGCAGCCAGGATAAACCAGCTTTGTGTGCTGGCCTGCAGCCAGGATAAACCAGCTTTGTGTGCTGGCCTGCAGCCAGGAGAAACCAGCTTTGTGTGCTGGCCTGCAGCCAGGAGAAACCAGCTTTGTGTGCTGGCCGGCAGCCAGGAAAACCCAGCTTTGTGTGCTGGCCTGCAGCCAGGAAAACCCAGCTTTGTGTGCTGGCCTGCAGCCAGGAGAAACCAGCTTTGTGTGCTGGCCTGCAGCCAGGAGAAACCAGCTTTGTGTGCTGGCCTGCAGCCAGGAGAAACCAGCTTTGTGTGCTGGCCTGCAGCCAGAAGAAACTAGCTTTGTGTGCTGGCCTGCAGCCAGGAGAAACCAGCTTTGTGTGCTGGCCTGCAGCCAGGAGAAACCAGCTTTGTGTGCTGACCTGCAGCCAGGAGAAACCAGCTTTGTGTGTTGGCCTGCAGCTAGGAGAAACCAGCTTTGTGTGTTGGCCTGCAGCTAGGAGAAACCAGCTTTGTGTGCTGGCCTGCAGCCAGGAGAAACCAGCTTTGTGTGCTGGCCTGCAGCCAGGAGAAACCAGCTTTGTGTGCTGGCCTGCAGCCAGGAGAAACCAGCTTTGTGTGCTGGCCTGCAGCCAGGATAAACCAGCTTTGTGTGCTGGCCTGCAGCCAGGATAAACCAGCTTTGTGTGCTGGCCTGTAGCCAGGATAAACCAGCTTTGTGTGCTGGCCTGCAGCCAGGAGAAACCAGCTTTGTGTGCTGGCCTGCAGCCAGGAAAACCCAGCTTTGTGTGCTGGCCTGCAGCCAGGAAAACCCAGCTTTGTGTGCTGGCCTGCAGCCAGGAGAAACCAGCTTTGTGTGCTGGCCTGCAGCCAGGAGAAACCAGCTTTGTGTGCTGGCCTGCAGCCAGGAGAAACCAGCTTTGTGTGCTGGCCTGCAGCCAGGAGAAACCAGCTTTGTGTGCTGGCCTGCAGCCAGGAGAAACCAGCTTTGTGTGCTGGCCTGCAGCCAGGAGAAACCAGCTTTGTGTGCTGGCCTGCAGCAAGGAGAAACCAGCTTTGTGTGCTGGCCTGCAGCAAGGAGAAACCAGCTTTGTGTGTTGGCCTGCAGCTAGGAGAAACCAGCTTTGTGTGCTGGCCTGCAGCCAGGAGAAACCAGCTTTGTGTGCTGGCCTGCAGCCAGGAGATACCAGCTTTGTGTGCTGGCCTGCAGCCAGGAGAAACCAGCTTTGTGTGTTGGCCTGCAGCCAGGAGAAACCAGCTTTGTGTGCTGGCCTGCAGCCAGGAGAAACCAGCTTTGTGTGCTGGCCTGCAGCCAGGAGAAACCAGCTTTGTGTGCTGGCCTGCAGCCAGGAGAAACCAGCTTTGTGTGCTGGCCTGCAGCCAGGAGAAACCAGCTTTGTGTGCTGGCCTGCAGCCAGGAGAAACCAGCTTTGTGTGCTGGCCTGCAGCCAGGAGAAACCAGCTTTGTGTGCTGGCCTGCAGCCAGGAGAAACCAGCTTTGTGTGCTGGCCTGCAGCCAGGAGAAACCAGCTTTGTGTGCTGGCCTGCAGCCAGGAGAAACCAAGATGCAGACTTCAAAGCGTGTGGCGAAAGCAATGACAACAACTGATTAAGCCCATCTCTAGAGTGAAGGTAATTGCCTTTAGAGATTGAAAGGATGTAAATCAGTATTATTCGTTTAAATCTCGGTTGAAATAAGTGAAAGTACTTAAATATTGATGCGCACAAGTTTATGTTATTTAGAGAAGACAAAAGAAACGACAAGTTTTGTTTCTGACTCAGTTTTGTTTGCAAATTGCTATTGTTGAGCTGTCAAACGTAGCTCTCATTTCTAGATACCACGCGATGATCAATGATGCCCATAAGGAAAAACGATTTAGATGAGAGATGTGGCAGATGTTGGACATGGCCTGACTGGAGATACATCACAGACTTATCGAGAAACTCTGTTCTCTCCAGCTTAATATGCGCACCAAATATCGGTAGTCTCTGGAGTCTGTCAACAATTGGACTTTTTTTTAAAACCCGAAAATGTGTTTGATTGGCAGTTGAGTGCTGCACATATAGTTTCTGGGTTTAGCATGTAGAGAATCGTCTAGATATGACGTCACGCATTGTTACACTTTCCCTTTTTTGTCACAAAAACAGAGACCTCTATCAATGGGACGTCACACATATTTGAACTCCAATTCTCTCCCCATCAGAAAAACAATAATAAATCATATAAAATAAAGGACAGCCGATGTTTGCTAGCGTACGATTTTTAGTTGAGTAGTTTATATATCTACACCACGACACGACTTCAATGCAGTCAAACACAGTAAACACTCTCCTGAACATAAAACAAAACAATATCATTGATTACAAGAATAATCGTTGCACAATATCAACACACAAAAAAGAACTTCTAAACTAAATAATCATTATATATATATTTAACTACCTATAAGGTTGTAGGCATTATCTTTTGATATTTCCTCCAAAAATCTATGATATCCAGAATTCTTGGTCTACTTTTGTCACAACAAAACTTCTCATAAACTCTAATACTATTCTAGCCACAACTTAATGGAACCAGTTAGCTCGCCGTCCTCTATCTGCGCCCTCAACACACAATCACAAACTCGCTATCACGATCAGATCACTTATGCAGGCGATCTGTGCATTCACATATAATCAGGTCACTTCACGTACTGAGGCGACTTGTCCACTCACATATAATCAGGTCACTTCACGTACTGAGGCCACTTGTCCACTCACATATAATCAGGTCACTTCACGTACTGAGGCGACTTGTCCACTCACATATAATCAGGTCACTTCACGTACTGAGGCGACTTGTCCACTCACATATAATCAGGTCACTTCACGTACTGAGGCGACTTGTCCACTCACATATAATCAGATCACTTCACGTACTGAGGCCACTTGTCCACTCCCATATAATCAGATCGCATATTCAGGCGATCTGTGCATTCACATATAATCAGTTCGCCGTCCTCTATCTGCACCCTCAACGCACCATCAGAAAATCGTCCTCTCGATCAGATTACGTACTCAGACGGTCTGTGCATTCATGTATAATCAGGTCACTTCACATACTTGGGCGTATCTGTACGCTAACACATAATCAGAACACAAATCGTTCACAAGGTGCCCTGAACATACAACACACATTCATATCTCGTCCTTAGGTGATCTGTACACTCGTGTAACAATTCAGAACATACATCGTTCACAAGGTGTCCTGCACATATAACACAAATAAAGATATATTACTGTTTACAGGGTGTCCTTCATAAACACCTATTGAGCGCGACTGGCCAAACCGGAGGTGTAGGATGGTACAACCACCCTGCAAACACGCACTTTCACACTCACTACCAGTTTTTCTGCCAGTCCTACCAATTTTATCTCAGCAGTGTATTTGATAGTGTCAACAACAACATGGCTGTCCAATGATCTTCTGTGAGTAGGATGATTTAGTTATCACTCTAATTTGGAACTATCCCATTTAAAATGTTGTAGCCTGTCTATCCACGGGTCTCTGTCCTTCTAAATGTGGTAGCCTATCCACGGGTCTCTGTCCTTCTAAATGTGGTAGCCTGTCTATCCACGGGTCTCTGTCCTTCTAAATGTGGTAGCCTGTCTATCCACGGGTCTCTGCCCTGCTAAATGTGGTAGCCTGTCTATCCATGGGTCTCTGTTCTTCTAAATGTGGTAGCCTGTCTATCCACGGGTCTCTGTCCTTCTAAATGTGGTAGCCTGTCTATCCATGGGTCTCTGTCCTTCTAAATGTGGTAGCCTGTCTATCTACGGGTCTCTGTCCTTCTAAATGTGGTAGCCTGTCAATCCATGGGTCTCTGTCCTTCTAAATGTGGTAGCCTGTCTATCCACGGGTCTCTGTCCTTCTAAATGTGGTAGCCTGTCTATCCACGGGTCTCTGTCCTTCTAAATGTGGTAGCTTGTCTATCCACGGGTCTCTGTCCTTCTAAATGTGGTAGCCTGTCTATCCACGGGTCTCTGTCCTTTTAAATGTGGTAGCCTGTCTATCCACGGGTCTCTGTCCTTCTAAATGTGGTAGCCTGTCTATCCACGGGTCTCTGTCCTTCTAAATGTGGTAGTCTGTCTATCCATGGGTCTCTGTCCTGCTAAATGTGGTAGCCTGTCTATCCACGAGTCACTGTCATTCTAAGTGTGGTAGCCTGTCTATCCACGAGTCCCTGTCATTCTAAATGTGGTAGCCTGTCTATCCATGAGTCCCTGTCATTCTAAATGTGGTAGCCTGTCTATCCATGAGTCCCTGTCATTCTAAATGTGGTAGCCTGTCTATCCATGAGTCCCTGTCATTCTAAATGTGGTAGCATGTCTATCCATGAGTCCCTGTCATTCTAAATGTGGTAGCCTGTCTATCCATGAGTCCCTGTCATTCTAAATGTGGTAGCCTGTCTATCCATGAGTCCCTGTCATTCTAAATGTGGTAGCCTGTCGTTAAAGTATTCGATGTCACCAACCCCTCTCCCTGTCAAGTCTGACGCCAGAGCTCTCAGTTCTGACACCCACTCTTGTAACCAGACAAAGTCTTCTACCTAACCCCTCGTTTTCTTTGTCGACCAACGCATTCAGGCAATCTTTGTTTCTTAAAGTCGACAGCCCAATCTCCTCTGCCCTAAACGCCCATGCTCCAGATGGGACTGTCACATATGTACTGTAAACCACTTATCTAATGGACATCAGATGTACTTTAAATCACTCAAATAATATACGACAGTTGTACTGTGAATCATGCAAATATTATTATTAACAAATATTGCTCCCCCTGAAATATAAGGCCGTAGCGGATGCTTTCCGTCTGTTCCTATTCTGTGCCGCCTTCTTGAGTTCCACCCACGAGACGCCGATTGACCCTGACTTCCCCCCCCCCCCCAACTGTCCATGTGTTTTTTACACTTCCCATTCGTCTCTTTCCCTATGGGGTCCAACCAAGGGCATGTTGGTTATGTTGTCCGGTTTCTTTCCTAGAGTGTGTCCTACCACCCCGTGTCTCTCCCCAATGTCCGGCTGTATTGGTTGATGTCCTGCACTTTCCCAGAGATCTGTGTCTGACTCAAAATCGCTGGACATCTAACACGAAGTTTGTGACGGAGACACTTGTTAACGAAGGCCCACAGTCTGGATGAGATACCCTTAGACCATGCCATGTAGGGGACGGCGTGGGCTAGTGGTTAGTGACACGGCTCACAACCCAAGGTGCTGGGTTCGTTCCCCAACCACAGCACCGGTCGTTACCCTGGGAAAGCTACTCCTTAGAAAATGCAGGAGGAAGCAGACCCTTACAAAAAATGCATGCTGAAATCGGATGCACTGGGCCGACAGGGGCACAATAGAAGACATAGTGCAACGCACAGCGCCTTGGGAATCGAGAAATAAGACCAACGCTACAAAAACAATCCCCAAGACATGTCATGTCTCAGAGCCATATAGCAAGACAGACTTTACACCCCTTGTTAAACAGCATCATCTTATTATTCACTGTCATTCTATATTGTGCGAAGAGAGTTACAAGCGAATCTAGCCGTATTGTTCCTGGCGTTACCATCTTGGTCTGTTCCTCCTTCTTTATCAATGTTGCTTCCCAGTTAGGCCAAACTTTGCCCTTCCTCAATTGTGTGGCCATTTATCGTTACGGGGTCTCTTTGTTTGTTGTTCATTATCATGTGCTCTGTTTTGTTCACACTAATCTACAATCCAGCCTGTGATTCTTCATATGTTAGTCTGTACATATTTCGGTCGGTTCATGACGGCAAACCTCTACACCTCACGGTAGAAGAGAAACGACTAAGTAAGTTAGTCATGACGGCAATTGTTTCCGAGATGTGCTTTGTGCGATGCTCTCAGCAGGTGGTCCACCGGTCTGCGAAGAGAACCGAGCCATATGGGGAGGCCCGCAGCGATGCTCTCGGCAGGTGGTTCACCGGTCTGCGGAGAGAGACCGAGCGATATGAGGAGGCCCGCAGCGATGAAGTGAAGCCCTCGTCTTTAACCTTTATTTCCGTGTATATCCTGCTGCTTATGTGACACCATACATCAATTATCTACAAAATAGAGGTCTTTCAGTCGCCTATCAAATGTGCACTGTATGTCTGTTTTTCTACCATCTGTTGTCTGTCACATCATTCAGTCCACGAGGAAGATTGTTGGAGAAAGTTGACATCCCTGTCTGATCCCACTTTGAACTGTAAATGGGTCTGACAATTTGCCTTTGTGGATAATTCTACATGTGAAATATTCACATAAATCTTGTATAACTCTTATAAATATGCCTGGTATTCCATATTGCTTCAGTTAATTTTCTTTCCATTTTTGCCGCTGAGCGACGTGTAGAGCTTAACTCGTCTATCCTGCGACAAGTGGGTTGCGTCGGTCAATGTGAGCCCGTGTTGCTGCACAATCACTCTAATGGCATCTATCCACCTGCCTCTCGGTCGACCTCTTGCACGGCAGCCATATCAACCAGCGCTGTAAGCCATCAGTGGAAGTTGATGGAGGTGGATTCTAATGAGATGACTAAACCAACCTATTTTCTGTCAGGAAATGTATTCGGCACAAGCCGTAGTTCCTATCATACTGCGAATGTCGTATTGCTTCAGTATTGTCCAAATTTATGTTCGATCTTTAATACTACCAAATGCCTTTTCAAAATCTATAAAGTTCATAAATAGAGGTGTGTGCCACATCTTAGATTGCTCTATGATAACTCTGAGTGTAGGGGGACGATGCGGCCTAGTGGTTAAGTGGCACGGCTCACAATCCGAAGGTTCTGGGTTCGATCCCCATCGCAGCACCGGCCGTTACCCAGGGGAAGCAAACCCTTAGAAAATGCAGGAGGAAGCAGACCCTTACATAAAATGCATGCTGAAGTCGGATGCACTGAGCCGATAGGAGCAAAATAAAAACCGCAGTGCAACGCACACCGCCTTGCAGATTAGAGAAATAAGGTGAAAGCAAAAAAAAAAAAAACAACAACAACAAACTCTGAGCGTTGCTATCTGATATGTGCAAGATCTTCCTGACATGTTCTTCTATTCTATCAGATTTGTAAATATACAAACAACACATTTTAAAAGGTGAAACATACTGGTCAAGGGTTCCCCTCTAGCCCAGGTAAAACATACTGGTCAACACTCCCACCTCTAGCCCAGGTAGAACATACTGGTCAACACTCCGACCTCTAGCCCAGGTAAAACATACTGGTCAACACTCCCACCTCTAGCCCAGGTAAAACACTGGTCAACACCCCCACCTCTAGCCCAGGTAGAACATACTGGTCAACACTCCGACCTTTAGCCCAGGTAAAACATACTGGTCAAGGCCTCACCTCACGTTCACGTTGAGCTGCTGGAAACAAACTGTGTCGCAGCAGTCTGACCAACAAAGTAGGAATCAATAATGTGATATACTTTTTAAAAATCTGTGTTAATTAGTTCTGGGTGTTAGTTCGCGACGTAGTGCTGTGATCTTTGTCAGAGACGTTTTAAGTGTTAGTTCGCGACGTAGTGCTGTGATCTTTGTCAGAGACGTTTTAAGTGTTAGTTCGCGACGTAGTGCTGTGATCTTTGTCAGAGACGTTTTAAGTGTTAGTTCGCGACGTAGTGCTGTGATCTTTGTCAGAGACGTTTTAAGTGTTAGTTCGCGACGTAGTGCTGTGATCTTTGTCAGAGAATTTGTGAATACTGATTTATATGCTTTATTATTTGTGACGTCAGCTACAGCTTTCGATGTCTTAGCCTCAACTTGGAACATTTTCTTGCTGCCGTGGACATCTTTGCAGGAATATAATATTTTAGACCTTTTTCCTACAAATGAAGCAAATAACCACCACTACAGCTGGCCCATATACAGGACGCCTGCATCTGTGCAATTCCAGATTCATAGTAATGGTTTTACACGGTGAGGCTGCTAGACTTACCACAACTGTTTTTAGTCATCGTTTGTAACATGCATGGAGGGTTACAGTGGCTCTTTAATCGTTGGCCTGAGTACAGTCTTGTGCAGATACGAAGGTAGCACTGCAGAAGCAGGGCCCATTGTTCCACCGCCCTTCAAATCCTACTGGTAGGGTATATGCGGCAATGAATTACATTCATACTTTTTTTTCCATCTGTACATGTGCTGGTATCCTGGCGTGACTTCCATCTGTACATGTGCTGGTATCGTGGCGTGACTTCCATCTGTACATGTGCTGGTATCGTGGCGTGACTTCCATCTGTACATGTGCTGGTATCGTGGCGTGACTTCCATCTGTACATGTGCTGGTATCCTGGCGTGACTTCCATCTGTACAAGTGCTGGTATCCTGGCGTGACTTCCATCTGTACATGTGCTGATATCCTGGCGTGACTTCCATCTGTACATGTGCTGGTATCCTGAAATGACTTCCATCTGTACATGTGCTGGTATCCAGGCGTGACTTCCATCTGTATCCGTGCTGGTATCCTGGCGTGACTTCCATCTGTACCCGTGCTGGTATCCTGGCGTGACTTCCATCTGTACCCGTGCTGGTATCCTGGCATGACTTCCATCTGTACCCGTGCTGGTATCCTGGCGTAACTTACATCACCAAACTCAGCTTGTTCCAGAACTGGGACAATGGCCCTGTTGTAGTAACACCTGGAAGTTGTTCTTCCTTGGCTTGTTAGCCCTATTCTAGCCTACAGAATCAGTGTCTTCTTTGACCTCTTCAATCATGTTTATGGTTCAGTTGTATCTGCCATAAGCAGAAAGCTTCTGCCAACATAGAGCATGGGTCTGACGGTGACCCCATCATGGCAGGGTGGAGCACGGTCTAATTACACCTGCCATTTAATTAATTTGAGTAAACCCTCTGGTGGCTGCCTGGCCTAAGGGTGAAACTAGCCCGGTTTAGGTTGTCACAATCCCAACTAGCCCGGTTCAGGTTGTCACAATCCCAACTAGCCCGGTTCAGGTTGTCACAATCCCAACTAGCCCGGTTCAGGTTGTCACAATCCCAACTAGCCCAGTTCAGGTTGTCACAATCCCAACTAGCCCGGTTTAGGTTGTCACAATCCCAACTAGCCCGGTTCAGGTTGTCACAATCCCAACTAGCCCGGTTCAGGTTGTCACAATCCCAACTAGCCCGGTTCAGGTTGTCACAATCCCAACTAGCCCAGTTCAGGTTGTCACAATCCCAACTAGCCCGGTTTAGGTTGTCACAATCCCAACTAGCCCGGTTTAGGTTGTCACAATCCCAACGCACAGGGCTCGACTCCCACCGTGACCAGTTTGGCAGACACTGGATTTTTTTTCCTCTGGCATTTGCTCCTCCACGAACAGAAAGAAGTGGCAACCTACCGTACTGCACACTTGCCAAAAACTTATAACAGCCAAACAGGTGGCGGTTGGAAGAAGCGACGTTCTGCAAAGGACATGCTACTTCTTGTTAAACAGAAAAAAGAATTCCACGGAGATGAGATCAAGATGTAAGAATTAGACCTGACTTGGTCAGTCCTCTTTCTACCAAAGGATGTAGAGACCTGACTTGGTCAGTCCTCTTTCTACCAAAGGATGTAGAGACCTGACTTGGTCAGTCCTCTTTCTACCAAAGGATGTAGAGACCTGACTTGGTCAGTCCTCTTTCTACCAAAGGATGTAGAGACCTGACTTGGTCAGTCCTCTTTCTACCAAAGGATGTAGAGACCTGACTTGGTCAGTCCTCTTTCTACCAAAGGATGTAGAGACCTGACTTGGTCAGTCCTCTTTCTACCAAAGGATGTAGAGACCTGACTTGGTCAGTCCTCTTTCTACCAAAGGATGTAGAGACCTGACTTGGTCAGTCCTCTTTCTACCAAAGGATGTAGAGACCTGACTTGGTCAGTCCTCTTTCTACCAAAGGATGTAGAGACCTGACTTGGTCAGTCCTCTTTCTACCAAAGGATGTAGAGACCTGACTTGGTCAGTCCTCTTTCTACCAAAGGATGTAGAGACCTGACTTGGTCAGTCCTCTTTCTACCAAAGGATGTAGAGACCTGACTTGGTCAGTCCTCTTTCTACCAAAGAATGTAGAGACCTGACTTGGTCAGTCCTCTTTCTACCAAAGGATGTAGAGACCTGACTTGGTCAGTCCTCTTTCTACCAAAGGATGTAGAGACCTGACTTGGTCAGTCCTCTTTTTACCAAAGAATGTAGAGACCTGACTTGGTCAATCCTTGTTCTACCATCAGATGTACCAGTATTTTCTTGTGGCTGATAGTTTCTACAGGATAGTGTAGCTGGTCACCATACACAATCCTCTTTAACTGTTTCTTTCCACATGCCTGGCGGGTTACGGTGCCACTATTCTGTGTTACCTGATACCACAGGTTAAGTACGGCTGTTAGAGCAATGAAAAACAAAACAATTGAGAGCACAGTGGAGTCTTCCAATAGAACACAGAAACACATTTCTTTGGTGTAATGCATCCGATTTATTACCATAAGACTTTAAAACAGATAGCTTCTTGTGCCTGGATTGCATACAAGTGTTCATTTTCAACCCTTAAACATTCATGCAGGTAAATCATTGGTGATGGACCCTTAAACATTCATGCAGGTAAATCATTGGTGATGGACCCTGAAACATTCATGCAAGCAAATCATTGGTGATGGACAAACATGAACCCTTGAATGTATCCAGGCTCCACATTTAGTCAAATTTTACACCAAATGATATCTTATCTGTTACCTAGTTTCACACGGAACCTGACACATATCTACAATCTGAGCATATAGATATGCTATAGTTACGTTGTGTCACCCCTCTACCATCAGGGCATGCAGACATGCCAGCACAGCAGCAAGCTGACATTAAATACTAACAGAAATGATCTCACAGAGTGGTCAATGATCTCACAGAGTGGTCAATGATCTCACAGAGTGGTCAATGATCTCACAGAGTGGTCAATGATCTCACAGAGTGGTCAATGATCTCACAGAGTGGTCAATGATCTCACAGAGTGGTCAATGATCTCACAGAGTGGTCAATGATCTCACAGAGTGGTCAATGATCTCACAGAGTGGTCAATGATCTCACAGAGTGGTCAATGATCTCACAGAGTGGTCAATGATCTCACAGAGTGGTCAATGATCTCACAGAGTGGTCAACTGCAAACACATATGACTTAGCAGGCAATGTAGCTTAATTTAACAGAAAAACAAAGAAAAGCTCAAGTGAATAAATTAATGACAACACAAAAATCTGAAATAATCCATGTTGGCCATGACAAGTTAGAACTCTCACTGAACCCCTCAACATTCCATGAATCACTCGGTGTGTGTCATTTAGTTAAAGAAATCGTTTCTTTTATGTCAAGTTCCTTTCTGCGTGACAATTGTTGCATTGCGGCGTTTGAACATTTGTGAATACAACAACCAGACTCCTGGGACAACTGTTTCTTACAAGATTCATTGACATTGATGGAATGTACAATGTTGTTCTTGGTCCGTGTGAATTGTCCCTGGCCATACAGTAGCATTCAGTACATGCCAATAATGGTTGATTCAGCAACTCTAGTACTTTGGTTAAGCTAGCAAACTTGTGAGGGAGTTGGAGGTGATGGTGTCACTTAACATCTCTCAGACCTGCATTGTATGCCAAGAATGTTCTAGAACTACAAGGAGAATAATAAACATATCACAGCAATTATGTAAATATTACTGAGCCATTACCATGATATGAATATTGTAGCATTCAGGAAACTAACACGATATTGTGCGGACAATATTTGAAATGTACGAATTGCAGCTTTACACATGTATAAGATCAATTACGAATGAAACTCCAAATGTATGTTTGGAGAAATAATAGACGACACAAATGTTGCATAATCCCATGACAGTTGTCAAACATTAGCAACATACACCATACAAGCATCAGTTTACAAAATGTATATGAGAATATGTTGTGAAACAGAATGAATCCATACTTGAGAGAAGCAAACATAACTGCATCAACTTGAGCACTAGGAGAAGAGTTATGGTGGTATAAGTATATTCCGATGATAAAACCATAGAACAGGAACATGTATCTTAAATAGTCTAGTCGCAGGTTATTACTGCATTTTGGTTTGTGCAACCTTCAACCTGACAATGGATGACTGGAGGAAATATGCATGCTATTATTAAATATTTTGCCATGACAATACAGTAAGAACTTACAAACATAAACTGATAGATGCTTCTCATGATTGATGTGTCAACACTTGTTATTCTTGTGTCTTGTCGCCCCACCCTGACTTGGACGAGTCAAAGAGCTCATTCGGGTCACATCGCCATCCTTCATTGATGTGTCAACACTTGTGTCTGATCTTTGTCTGCCGCCCCACCCTGACTTGGACGAGTCAAAGAGCTCATTCGGGTCACATCCCCAGCCTTCATTGATGTGTCAACACTTGTGTCTGATCTTTGTCTGCCGCCCCACCCTGACTTGGATGAGTCAAAGAGCTGATTTGGGTCACATCGCCATCCTTCATTGATGTGTCAACACTTGTCATTCTTGTGTCTGATCTTTGTCTGCCGCCCCACCCTGACTTGGGTGAGTCAAAGAGCTCATCCTGGCCACATCTCCCTGCATGATTGACAGTTGTTTCTACAGAGATACTATATCTGCTGCTCATTGAGAAATACTCAAATTCTTAAAAATGCACATTCCCTAGCACAACATATGGGAATACATTTCAGATTAACCTTTACCGTACCACGGCTGAGATATTTCGACCGCTTCATTCTGTACCGCGGTCAGAATTCTGTGGACAGCTCTAGCGTAGTCGCTTTATCGTATATAAACTACCATGTTAATTACATTGAAGCTGCTGAACATACTGCTCTTTTGATTGTAGAGTTCCAACTTCCATCATGTATGGATAGCTGAAAACAACGACGATTTTAAAATGAGTTTTCCATTTTTTTATAGTATTTCTTCTGTTCTTCGCTTGGATTTGAAGATTCACCAATTTTTGAGAATGGGGGAGTTAACTTTCTGCAACAGATTTTTCTGAGGTAGATCTATTTAGTTTGTTTATGTAGATACAATAATGTTTATAGCTGAGGTGACAGAAACGGCCATTACAGTAAACATTGATAGTAGTATTTGTACGTTTTTCAACAAAATTCTTTTTTTCCTTCACAAGAGACGCTACTGGGCGACGTCTATGTTTGTGCTATTTTTCACCACTATCACCTTCTTGTACCTCAGAAATTCACATACACACACACACAAAAACAAAACAAAATGTAAAAAAAAGATTAGAGGTTCTCAAATTCAACAACCATGTCGTGACCTGACGTGCTGAGAAATCAAGCGACTGCAGGAAATAGACATAATTGTTAAATCTGGTATGGTAAAGGTTAATTCAATCACTGGTAATCAAGTAACCACTTGTCAAAGATAATGGTAATAATTTTTATGCAGTGAAGTCAGTGGTGGATTGTGTGCTCCAAAACAGATTTCAGAGCAGTGGCGGATTGTGTGTCCCAAAACAGATTTCAGAGCAGTGGCGGATTGTGTGTCCCAAAACAGATTTCAGAGCAGTGGCGGATTGTGTGTCCCAAAACAGATTTCAGAGCAGTGGCGGATTGTGTGTCCCAAAACAGATTTCAGAGCAGTGGCGGATTGTGTGTCCCAAAACAGATTTCAGAGCAGTGGCGGATTGTGTGTCCCAAAACAGATTTCAGAGCAGTGGCGGATTGTGTGTCCCAAAACAGATTTCAGAGCAGTGGCGGATTGTGTGTCCCAAAACAGATTTCAGAGCAGTGGCGGATTGTGTGTCCCAAAACAGATTTCAGAGCAGTGGCGGATTGTGTGTCCCAAAACAGATTTCAGAGCAGTGGCGGATTGTGTGTCCCAAAACAGATTTCAGAGCAGTGGCGGATTGTGTGTCCCAAAACAGATTTCAGAGCAGTGGCGGATTGTGTGTCCCAAAACAGATTTCAGAGCAGTGGCGGATTGTGTGTCCCAAAACAGATTTCAGAGCAGTGGCGGATTGTGTGCTCCAAAACAGATTTCAGAGCAGTGGCGGATTGTGTGTCCCAAAACAGATTTCAGAGCAGTGGCGGATTGTGTGCTCCAAAACAGATTTCAGAGCAGTGGCGGATTGTGTGCTCCAAAACAGATTTCAGAGGCTACAAGCTCATTTCCAGCTTACAAAGTGACAGGCAGGTAGCAATCAGTTAGAGAAAGTTCATTTGAACATAAAACTAGGTTCATTGATTCCCTATGTACAGTTTCTTTGGCACACACAGAAATACATGACCAATAGCAGCCAACTGAAAATGAACTAATGACAAATAATACAATAAATATGTGAAAGGGCTTCATAATCATTTTAAATCATCAATATTAATTGCAACAGTAATATAACATCATCCCCTGGCGTGCATTATTCAAAATGTTTCTTCTAATTAAAAAATAAAACTTAACAACAAGCAACTAGTAAATATTTATTAAGACAAGCAACAATTTTCATTCCAACAAAATGAGATTGGGCAATGAAAGAAAGAGCCCCATGCCAAACTGCTAGAACAATTGAGTTTCCTTTGCATATCTTCACATTCAAAGAAGTATCATATGACACGTGTTTTCTGAATATGAACTATATATATGCGCTACAATTCTCAAGGAATACTTGGCAAGAAAGAAGACTCCAGTCTTAATGTGTCCCATACAATGTTTATATGTCATGAAAAAGATATGTAAGGACACAAAACCAGCAGACAGAGCAGTTAGTACCCCCTGTGGCATATGGCAGTCAGATATTACATCACACTATTTTATCATGCTCTTTGTGGACATCATAAATCTGAGGAAAGGACCAATAAATATGTAGTGGGTTATGTTTGTTGAAGGTTTGTCTTCCTGGATTCTAATTGAGTAGGTACACCCCATTCAACACCAAACTTATATCAGGATGCATTGGCCAGTGTATAGATGCATGTGTGTATCTGTTTGTGATGTGTTCCACTATGTCAGCTTTGCTGTACAGTAGTTTTGCAATACTTTCTGCACACGAAGAAGTGGTTGTACCATGAAAAATTTCCACAAAATGATTTTGAACTCAGTATGTTAGTATTGCAAATCAAGTTCAACTGACATCTCTCCTATACCATGTACTCTTCATACGTAGAGGGTACTGGGAAGGACAGTGTTTATACCAGAGCGGGCATTAGTCAATGACAGCACTGATGTCGAAACCAGAGGCACATCTCCCAACTAACCAGCAAGTTTGGTTAGATGAGCTGCAAGTTTGGATGGATGAGCTGCAAGTTTGGATGGATGAGCTGCAAGTTTGGATGGATCAGCCGGATAGGAGAGCAATGACCATCAGCAGCACCAAAACAAAACCCTTTGTGTATGAGAGAAGTGTCAGATTACACTAGGAAAGTAGCACCTGGACTAGATGGATACATTCAAATACATGGGGGATGTCATTGACTGTAAAGGAGGTATCAAAGAGAAGTTGGGCCATCCGAAGAGATGCAACTGGTGTCTTTTGACACATAAGATTATTTAGTCAAGAGAAGAATAACCAAGAAAACAAAAATAGCTGTTCACAGCCATTTCTTCGTACCCAGAATTGACTTGTGGATGAGTAAGTCAATGACAAAAAATAAATTTAAAAAAACTGTCATACAACATTTTTCCCATTGCTGGGGTAGTCAAGGGGTTTTGAAGGCTGAGGACTACAGACTGCTTTGCTACTGTTGTCGTCACGTCGTGTGCTGGCTATGTTTGTTTATTTCACCCCCAACAGAAAAACAACAAATGCCATAACGGGGATTCGAACCGCTGCCCTCCTTGTTGGCAGGCAGGCCTCGAAACCATTTGGCCACGCGCTCCTCAGTCAATGACTACACCCTACAAAAGTCAGCTTCAAACTTCTGAAATAAAGTACTTAAAAGATTGGCTACCACAATATTCATGACAGGGCAGGACCAAACCCTCAGGAAGACACTATACAGAACAGTTGGACCATCTCTCTGATAAATCTCTATACCCCACGGTAGAAGAATTCAGGACCTCATAAAGACACTTTACAAAACAGTCTGACATTTTCTCTGACAAACTTATACACCACACAGTAGTAGAAGAGCGACCCAGTAAAGCTTAAACCCAGTTGCAACAAGAATCTACTTAAACAAAGAGGTCGAAATGTGTGTTTAGCCAATGCTGATATCTTCTTTACTTTATTAAATTCAGTATACTCATTTTCATTTTACCCATGACACTAGATAGTTTTGTCCTTGGTGTGCATGGCGCCTGATATTTTTGGGGGCAGTTGGACATTTTGAGGGCTATTTTGTTTAGCACTTCTCGTGTTTTGCAGAGTGAACATTCGCTGCAACCGATAAGTCATAAACATTACCACAGACTTTGTTAGACAAAACCACAAAGTCCAGTGTCTGGCAGGCTGTAGTGAAATTAGCTCCGATAAAGAGTACCATGCTCAGGAAATGAGGTTCAACACTCGCATGTATTTCATGTTGCAAGATAATTGCCAAATCTCATATAATTGTTTTTCAAAAGTTTGGTACAGAACAACAAACACAAAATTGTAGGAAACGGGAAGACGATTACATTAGAAGAAAACATTACTGCTCTGAATAGAATATGGCCTAGGTGTGAAGAGTCCACAAAATGTGGATTTTTAAATGAGAAGAAACTTTTGGTGAAAAATATAAGAAGCATGCAAAATTGGAAGCAGAGCTGAGTTGAAAGCAGAAAACAGACTAGAATTTGTTTGCAGTCTACTTATATAGTGATGTGATTGTACCCCTGAGCCACAATATTATAACGAGGTTGAGTTGTAGGCAAATCAACCAAGTGTCTCAACCCATTGTGAGATGTGTCCACAGATGAGAGACTGGTCTCAGTAATATAGAATCAGAGGCTGAAACTGTGTGAAATGTACAAAGATAAAAACATTGACAGTTATAAAATGCTCACATGACACTCTTAGAGCGAGATGTCTACCAGGTAAAACAATATTCATCCTTCAAATGGACGCCTTCCCCCAAAACATATCCCAAATAATGTGACTAAAACAAGTATAACAACTTTAAAAATGACACTTGTTGAAAGGGCTCTAATTGTGTATGACTAATTATACTGTTGGTTTCAAATGGGCACATTGAAACTGTCCCAGCATGTCCTGTGACTTATTCATATCAAAGGAAAAACCTATCATCGTAGAGGTGTTTGTTTTAAATTATACATTAATAAGAGGCCAGACTAGTAATCTGGTACTAACCAAAACTAACTGCTACAACTGTGAACAGATAAGAAAGGACAGCTATCACCGTCCCAGGCCATTTAAAACACATGGTCACAAGTAAAACTACACAGACTTTGTGATGGAGAAACACAGCCATCCCACGATCAGATGCCAGTTCACATGGTTGGGACATGCATTTGCAAAAATGACCAAACAATATAACCAGACATGTCCTTTGACTGGAACCAACTGGGTGTGGAAACAGTAATCATAACAAATGAACAGGTAAAGAATGATAAAGCCGTAACTAGCAACAACCCAAGTGATGGAGACATATATACACAGCTTCACTTTTGTAGATCCTGAGGAGTCAATGGTGGGACTAGACTGCTGCAACCGTCCAAGATATAAAGGACTGATGAGGGCTGTGCATGGGGCTGCAAAAGTACACAAAGTGTTTTGGTGCCGTCTTGAAGCGCCTGCACTTGGCGGGGACTGAAAAGAGAGACAAAACAGTAACCTGTCCGGCATGTCACAAGAGGTGCCGAAGAATGGTTAACCCAAAAGCAGGCCACACCAACCCATAGAACAAAAATGAATCAATCAAAAATACACTGTGGTAGATGAGGAATGACTAGGTGAAGTCATGTTGTTGTCTAGTAGCTTTTACTTTACTTAGTCGTTCCTCTTCTAACATGAGGTGTAGAGGTTTGTCTAGTAGCAACTACGACAATTTATTATCATAGTCAAAGCCCCGACTATTGTGATGGAGTAACAGAGATGGATAGCGTAATCCAAAGCTACCAAATGATGTGTGGATTATGCAGCCCCTTGCCTCGTGAGCAAAAACTAGACCCACTGAATGAACAGCACAATAAATGTCATTAGTGATAGCTAGGTAGTGTTATGCATAAAACTGCCAACTTCTTCCTGGTCAACAACTGTTACAGACACAACAAAAAGAGCACCTAAAGTGCATAAATGTAGACTTCCTGTGAGGAGACCAGCTTCTGTGGTAGTCTCATACTTCTATTGGAACAAAACAAGAACCATGATAGCACATGTGTAAGTGTACAAACTATTCCATGTACATGGCACCAAACAGAAACTATAAACACCATCAAACCTACATTAGAAGTAATATACTATGATAGCCTGTGTGTAAGTGTACAAACTCCTTCCCTGACATTTACAGAGGACAAAAAGAAACTCAATAAACATCATTAGATTACCTATTCCCAAATGACTGGACAAGCATGAATGACCGATAAATAAATATTCCATAAATAACAACTACATGCTACACCTTCATGAGCTGTGTAGTCATATATTTTAAATAAGCTCACATTTTGTACAATATTTACATGTTTTTCTATTATTTTACTGATAGTGTGCCGTTACTTGCATGTTCACTATACAGGACACAAGTGAGATCAGTAAACACTTCAATCATCGATTAGCAAGTGTGGGTGTTTGTATGTAAGCCTCACTACTTTCACACTTTGTTAATATGCATGGCACATACATGATACAAACATAACTGCAGCACACATTGTATGATAGGTAAGGTGCAGAATAACAAGTTGCAAGCATTCACAGTTGTAGTCATTAAACATTCAGTCCAGTTTTTTTTAATAGATTATTACAAGCATTAAGTCACAAAATATCTAGCAGATATACGCAGGAATATAGTCAATCTTCTACATGATATCAAGCTTCAAAGCAGACAATCAATGCACTGGCACATCTGTTACACAAAATAAATACACATACAGTCCACATACTTGCAGCAGTACTCATAAAAAACTTTGCCAGCAAAACATGTCTCATAATAAAATAGAAAATAACTTGACAAGTAATCGCATCCTCACTTTCCAACAGACATCATCCATATTTCATAAACACAAGAATACTTACATTAATGCTTAACAATGAATACTGCCCCTCTTGTCAAAACACTATAGAAAGATGTATGTATTAGTTCAGTCTGTCTATAGAAAGATGTATGTATTAGTTCAGTCTGATGTCTATAGAAAGATGTGTGTATTAGTTCAGTGAATTCTATAGAAAGATTGTCTGTTAGTTCAGCCTGAAGTCTATAGAAAGATGTATGTATGTATTAGTTCAGCCTGAAGTCTATAGAAATATGTATGTTTTAGTTCAGCCTGAAGTCTATAGAAAGATGTGTGTATTAGTTCAGCCTGAAGTCTATAGAAAGATGTATGCATTAGTTCAGCTTGAAGTCTATAGAAAGATGTATTAGTTCAGCCCGAAGTCTATAGGAAGATGTGTGTATTAGTTCAGCCTGAAGTCTATAGAAAGATGTATGTATTAGTTCAGCCTGAAGTCTATAGAAAGATGTATGTATTAGTTCAGCCTGAAGTCTATAGAAAGATGCATTAGTTCAGCCCGAAGTCTATAGAAAGATGCATTAGTTCAGCCCGAAGTCTATAGGAAGATGTGTGTATTAGTTCAGTTTGATGTCTATAGAAAGATGTATGTATTAGTTCAGCCCGAAGTCTATAGGAAGATGTATTAGTTCAGCCCGAAGTCTATAGGAAGATGTGTGTATTAGTTCAGTTTGATGTCTATAGAAAGATGTATGTATTAGTTCAGCCCGAAGTCTATAGGAAGATGTGTGTATTAGTTCAGTTTGAAGTCTATAGAAAGATGTATGTATTAGTTCAGCCCGAAGTCTATATGAAGATGTGTGTATTAGCTCAGTCTGAGGTCTATCATTGCATATCTAATTTGTTCACCATGTAAGACAAGCCAAGTATAAACATTTGATACAAGGCTTGGTTGATAATATTTCTGTCAATGTTTCTCATGTTATCTCTCTCCTGGTGGCACACTTTCCTTAAACATTTCATCTCACCATTTGTAATGTTCCTATGCCATGGATAAGAACCATGTTTGACATTGATAGCACAGAGTTCTTATACAAATAATCTGGATCAGCTGTTTTGTTGCCAAGCTGATGTATGTGAATATTGAGAACCTAACATTTGACCCTTGTAAAAGTATGAATTTTTATATATATATTTTTTTAATATTAAAAGACGAAACCACCTTTTATAAACATCTTTGCATGCATAAAGTATAATAATAGTTGCTCATTGCAGGTGAAGATGGTAATAGCATCAGGTGCAGATGGTAAGAGCATCAGGTGCAGATGGTAAGAGCATCAGGTGAAGATGGTAAGAGCATCAGGTGCAGATGGTAAGAGCATCAGGTGAAGATGGTAAGAGCATCAGGTGCAGATGGTAATAGCATCAGGTGCAGATGGTAAGAGCATCAGGTGAAGATGGTAAGAGCATCAGGTGAAGATGGTAAGAGCATCAGGTGCAGATGGTAATAGCATCAGGTGCAGATGGTAAGAGCATCAGGTGAAGATGGTAAGAGCATCAGGTGCAGATGGTAAGAGCATCAGGTGAAGATGGTAAGAGCATCAGGTGCAGATGGTAAGAGCATCAGGTGCAGATGGTAATAGCATCAGGTGCAGATGGTAAGAGCATCAGGTGCAGATGGTAAGAGCATCAGGTGAAGATGGTAAGAGCATCAGGTGCAGATGGTAAGAACATCAGAATTGTGCCACAACAAGAATAACTATGTAACTAAACTACCATGTGGGATTCCTAAATAAAAGATCAAACATCTGAATCTAATATAACACTTGTGGATGCTACTTTCACACTAATAACTATAAAACCTCCTCTCAACATATCAAACCCTGAAAGTGGTGACATTCTGTAATACTTAATACAATAGTTACAAATCCACAAATAACAATAAACCCACACACAAACCAAAAGAAAATAACCGAAATATTCTTTATACTACAGCCAGCTAACAAATTATATTATTTGTCCCTCTCAACATAGTATACAAAACAAAAAAATCAAGAAATCATGTGCAAGTCTTAATAGTGAAATATTTGGTAGTAACAGTAACATTAGATTAGACAAAATAACATAACTAACTACACATTACTGATGTTAAATAAATAAATAGATGTAATGGTAAGATGCTTCTAATGACCTCTGATTTAAGAACTGTAAAACAACATTTTCCTAGACATGTTAGAGAATGTAAGTGTCAAAAGAGATGACTTGTCAATCAACATGTCTGAAGAACATGGATTACTTTAATAAATAAGAACAGAAAATCTTTCGCCAATTATGTTTTGCACCAGGGATGTGAATGAAAGAAGACGGACATAGCCAATGCAGGCTAGTCTAAGCGACCTACGACAATTGTTACATTGTGGCAGTTTTGGTGAGATTTCCTGCTGGCACCTTCAGGAGGTATGTGGTAGTGGAGTGCTTGGCCGTAGAAGGAATAACTACTTTAAATGGTGAGGCTGAGTTGTGAGATGGTGGTAGTGATGTTGATGTGGCAGTCAACACCTTCCTCAGGCTGCCTGGTTGATGAATTATGTGCATGCCTGGCTGGACGTTCTCTGTAAACCCTGGATATTGAGTGCTGAACAACGGCTGGTTCTTAGGTGTAGTCGGGGGAGTGAATGACTCAGTTGTGGAAGCCAGATTCGTCTGACCAGTTGATAAAGGATCAGATATGATGGAGTTGGCAATGATTTTGATGGGAAACCCATGACCAAAGTTGCTGGTTGGTGTCTTGAGTTGAGAGCTGAAGGGAGCACCAGGTGTTAGAGTAATACTTTCCATGAGTTTTGTGGTGCCATTTCTGACTTGAGAGGGTGTGTCAATCAAAGGCACACCACCCTGATCATTGCTCATTTGTAAACTGATGTGTTCCCCTACATGTGGCGCTGCAGCCGACTTGTTGACACACCGTACGATGATCTGCGGCCATAGCTGAAGCGAGGAAGGTCCTTGACTTGTAGCAGCTGGCATGCTATTTAGTCGTCTGATACCAATTTTCATTTCAGGCGTTGATAGGGAACTTTGATTCCAACCTATCCCTGAGCCACCGAGATCTGTGCCAGCTGATGAACTAGGCAGTTCTAACTTGATTCGTTTTCCTCTAAGTACAGGAAGTTCAACTATACTTCTCTTGAGAACACTGTTCTGAAAAGTTGAACCAGGCACGGGGCTCGTCTCATTCATAACAGTCATTTCACAACCAGGTGAATGCAAGAGGCTTCTGCCTAAGATGGTAAAGGAAGCGGATCCTTCCTCAGGTGGTCTGTTAAAATGAATCTGTCGCTGAGCATTAGACTTGGCATATTTCAGAGAGTGAAGGACCTTTTCAAACTCCAACTTGGATAATGGAATATGTTGTGGGGCACCAAAGCTATTTATGGATTTCACTTCTCCAGATTGAGACAGAATGATGGTCTCTGTAGGTTTTGTGCCAGGAGTGGGAGTGTGCAGGACAATATTTTTGACCTGAGGTTGTGCCGCAACTGCCTGGGGTCTGTGAATCACTTTTTGTACAGAGTTCCCGTTGCCCTTCACTATGTGATCATCAAAGCTGAGATGTTTGGACATTGTCATTGGTATTGCAAACTTGGTAACTTTTGATCCTTGTGCATGTATTTCTGTGTAGGAAATAGTAAGAGCACATTATCATCTTATCAATAACCTTTGTCATCAATTTCTCATTACATATGTTTTAAATAAGTTTGAAAATACTGGTTGCAGAACATGTACCTAAATAATTCCTTTGATCAAATCTCTCCAGTACAGACTAATTTTGACCATCTTATCCTTACGCACTCCACATAATTTATGAAAAAATTTTGACCTAATTAATTTTCTTAATTAGTCGCCGTGGTAGTCGTCTTTCAAAATTTGTAACTTTTATGTTTGTTTGTCAATAAATATGATTTTCTGGCGTGTAGATACACAATAGCATAACGAACATGTGGGTGTTATTGTTTTTGTTGTGTGTTTGTTAGTTTTTGAGATTTAAAAAGATGAAGTTGAAAATTTATGAAAATCTCGGGAAAAATTTGGACTCGACCACTAGGCCTAGTCGCTTCGATAGAACACCATGGAAACCACAACAACGTATCGATACTGTGTTTACAATATCTACACAACTGTTAGTTTCCAATTCAAACGTAGTTCTTTCATTTAAACAAACAAAATAAACAGATCTACGCGATAAAAATCTTTCTCAACAACCTACTTTCCCTTTCGCATAAAGTTGGCTTGCTCCAAACGGCGTATACAAAATTAAAACTGTTCAAAAGCCATTTGTAATCGCACATACGATACTTTAACCGGCAAAATATTGTGTATATATGGAGGGCGTAGTCAGCAGTAAAAAATGGCTGTCAGGAGTGACTCCGTTCAAAAAAAAAAATTTTTTTTCCGCACACCGTTTTTGCAGGCCGAGCTGGTTCAAAGAGACAGGACATTGGAGTGCTACAGGTTATAGTCCATGGCTAGTGTCACAACTCAAAATAAAATATATTAATATAAAACAAATTGAGCTAAAATTACAATCTAAAGATATATAGTTAACTACCTGTGACAAGAAGTATTCATTATAAGAAATGATATTAGTATGGAGTACTGAATGCCATTTCTGTCTGAATCGGCATATGGGATGGCACCAATCCTTTTTCAAATGCCCTCCTTCCTCAATCTGTCGCCTGGAGACATCTCATTTGATGAGTTTACTCTTTTTTTATGCAAGCTCAAAGAACTATTGCCTTGTACTATCTGAGGATACTTTTTTAAAGGTTTTTTATGGCTTTCCCTCAGTCCAAAAACTGTTATTTTTAGATTAAATGTCCATCCTTCAAGGATTAGAATATGCTGGATATTGCAGACCTGACCATATTAAAAAAGCTCTGGCATTGACCACATTATCACCTCGAATGTTGTCAAAATAGTTACGCTGGGCACTCAGACACTTGACAAGGTAGACAGGCTAGCATCAAGACAAGGACAGCCACAACTCTACAAACAGCTCATAAGCAACAGCATACAAAGAAACTTGACTGAGCAGATGGGTCATGGGAAACGATGTCCACAAACATATGGCAAGTCTCAATCCAAATGAGTATATATAAATTCACAAGGAAGGATCAGAGCACCATTTTCCAGCTGAGAACCCAACACATCCCATCTAACGAGAACCTGAATCCAATCATAACACACTACTAAGCACCAGCTATGCACACACCAAAGTAAAGCTGTGCACAAATCAATCAATACATAAACGCTTGCTCTAACCTAAACAGTGAAACATCAGTGTTTTATACCAAATCAGATCATAACTTATGTTTTCGCACCTCCGATGCTTACAACAATAAAAATAATGTCCACAACCATAATGAACACTACAAATCCAGATTACTACTAGCACTACATCAAACCAAATACAAGATTCTTTTTAAAGAAAAAGAAATAAGAAAGACATAAAAATAGTCCCATAGCAATCACTTTCTGTATAGGACGAAATGTAAAGACTGCCTCATAGAATTGCTGTCTATCTAAGATGAAATGTTATAAAGACAGTCTCACAGGAAACACTGTCCGTCTAAGATGAAATGTTATAAAGACAGCCTCATGGGAAACACTGTCCGTCTAGGATATTTTAAATTTATTGTTATTTTTTTTGGCGTTCGCCTTATTTCTCTATTCCCCAAGGCGGGTGTGCGTTACACTGTGGTTTTTATTTTGCGCATGTCGGCCCAGTGCATCTGACTTCATTCAGCATGCATTTTATGTAAGGGTCTGCTTCCTCCTGCATTTTCTAAGGGTTTGCTTCCCCGGGGTAACGGCCGGTGCTGTGATGGGGATCGAACCCAGCACCTTCTGGTTGTGAGACGTGCCACTTAACCACGCCGTCCCCTTATTTTAAATTTGATTGTATTAGGTCATACCTTTTTTGTGTAGTGAGGTGAACAGTTTCCTTTCCTGACATTAAACTAACGAATCCATTTACAGCTGGGTAGACAACGGCATATTGAGACCTGGTGCCCTTAATGTGATAAGCAAGTACTCTTACAGATATGGAAAGATGTACCCACCATCAACACCGAGTTTCCTGACTGGACTGGTTGGTTCAGATGATGAGCCTATGAGCAAGTTTCTCTCTTGTTCTATTATCTTACATATCTCATCCAGTGAGCTATGTCTAGGGAGACTGTTCCTGGAGCCAGACTCCTCTAAACTGTCACATCCAAGCTTCATCCTGAAATCTGTTGGATGCACAAAGAGAACATATATAACTCAAGCCTATTTCAAGCTAGTTGAACAATGACAGTAATGTCTCAGTTGAATAAATGTATGTCACAAACTGTAAGAGTCTTGACATAAAAATGTGAACAATTTCATAAGAATACATAAGGAGTCACTTTCATTCACCTCAAAGTGGCATACAACACAGTTCACCATTAACTACTGCTGACAAAGATATATAGAATCACTAATGACTAGCACCTGACCCAGGTAATCAAATGCCTTCTACATGACATGAATAAATAATGACAGTAGATAGAGAAACCAGAATAATGGCCTTGCACAAGGTAGTGTCCCCTATGCTATTCAATGTATACACCAATGATCAACCAATTAGCCTAGGAACCAGACAGTTCATACATGCAGACGACACTGCAATAGCCGCACAAGGAAGGCGTTTTAAGGAAGTCAAGCTCACAAAAGCACTGGTCAGAATGACTGAATACTGTGAGAGAACCACCTCAAAATCATCCCCAACAAAATATAGATATGTGCTTTCTAGCGGAAGAACAAAGAAGCAAAAACGCAATTTCATATTAAATAGCAGTGACACGTAAGTGATCTAAGACATGTACAGAAATCTAAGACCTGTAGAATGATCTAAGAGCCGCAGAATGATCTGATAAACATAGAATGACCAAAGAGTGATCTAAGACATGTAGAGCAATCTAATACCCATAGAATGATCTAAGACCCATACAGTGATCTAAGACTCATAGAGGAGTCAATTGCATATGCTGCCACATATAAGAACAATCAAATTATCTTCCATTAATTGTTTATATGATATTAACTTTCTTCAGGGTTTGTTCTAGGTATACCTGGTAATACTGATCCAGCCGGTCGAATAGGACGAAAGCCATGCATAATGCTTTGAACTGAAAACAAAATGTGAAAATATTAAACTCATAACAAATATATTAAACAGTACAGAGAAACTATACACAAAGTGCAAGTGTGTACAGCTATTTTCTAGAATAACTTCAAACAGATGATAACCACTCTTGCAAAATCAATAATATAGTGGAATGACATATTTTAATAAGTACATATACCAACAATATTTGAGTTCCAGGTGGCTATGGCTTGTCCTTCCTTTCTGCTGTTTGCCTCATTCACTGACGTATCGGCTTCTAAAACCCCAGAGCCGATGAATCGCCTTTTGCGTTCACAATAATCACATATTTTCCCATTCATATTTCTCCTAAATGTTTTGGTTATTGACAGAAGTCCAGATTTTGTACGTTTCATTTCGAGAAAAATTAGGGTGGGTTCAATTGAGAAAATGTTTATTTTCATAGGATTAAAAAAAATTATTTTTTGGGAGTGCAGCCTTGAATCCCCTTCAGCCAGACTAAATAGAGTTTCTACAGTACAAGCTTGTTAATAGATAGATTATATTACTGCTAACGGTAGAGATGATGGAGATATCGATTTTTCAATTCCTTTATTTAGTCTTAGTTCTAAGTCAAGCGATGAAAGTGAAACTAAATCTAATGACGAGGGGGTGGTGTCCTCTTTTTTCTTGTTCAATGGTAGTAATAGTTCAACAATTCAGCAAAGGTTCAAGAACCTGCACAGTCATGCATGTGTGTATAATATAAATTTGTTGGTGTTATTGTTGTGAGTGTGTTTCTGAGATTAACCTTTACCACGCTGCAGGCCGCTGTCTGCGCCATGCTCGTGACGCTGTCCAAATTAAAAATTTTGAAATTTTTTTCCTCTAAGTACGGAGACCCTACCGATAGCCATTTTTATACTGCTGGATTCGTCACGTCCATCTACACACGCTTTTTGCCGATAAAAGTATCGTATGTTAGATTACAAATGGCTTTTGAACGATTTTTTTATTTTTTCCCCCGATTGGAGCAGGCCGACTTTTTGGGGAAAGGTGAAGTAGGTTGTTGGGAAAGATCTTTATCTTGTACATCTGTTTATTTTATTTGTTTAGATGAAAGAACTATGCTTGAATTGGAAACTAACAGTTGTGTCGATATTGTAAACACAGTATTGATTCTTTGTTATGGTTTCCATGGTTTTCTATCGGAGAGACTAGGCCTAGCCGGGAAAGTTCAAATATTTAAACATTTTTCAAAAAATTTCACATTCATCTTCTTGTATCTCAGAAACTTACAAACACACAACAACAACAATAACATCAACAAGTTCTTTATTCAATTGTGTCTCTAAACACAAGAAAATCATATTTATTGACAAACAAACAGAACAGTTACAATTTTTGAAAGTTGCAAAATTGAGAAATGTGAAAAATTTTCAAAAATTCAGTGTGGCGTGCTAAAGGTTAAACAAAATTAAGGTGATAGTGTTGAAAAACAGCACACACATCTCTCGCTTTCGGTGGCCCTTGGTTGGGAACACAAATAATTGCCAACAACAGACTACCGATGTTTACCGTATCTGTCACTTTTGGCTATAAACGTAATTATTATTATGTCTACATAAACAGAGTCTAAACAGATCTACCTGGAAAAAAACCATTGCAGGAACTTGACTCCCCATTCTCAACAATGGGTGAATCTTCAAATTCAAGCGAAAAAACAAGAAATCATTTCCAAACACCTAAAACTAATTTCAAAATCGCCATTGTTGGTAGCTAACTGTACATTACGGAAGACAGAACTCAGTATTGCACAGACTATTTATACGTAGTCGTTCGTTTAAAAATTTGATTAGCCCTCGCTATTAAGTCGCATGAAGGCAACCTGCGCTCTGCTGTTTTGGGATGACGCTTTAGCAGAAAAGATTAAATTGATGCATATCAGCATTGTGTTCTTACCGTTTTCATTTCTGACGCAGTCTAGAAGTGAATGCCTTGAACTGGGCCTGTGACATCCATCATTACAGCATGCTGGAAAAGAAAAAGTGTGCTCTCTGACTATATGGTTCTCTGGGAGTGCAAAATTTGTACAGCAAATATCAACACATATTTGATCTCCCTTTCTAAAGTGTAAAAAATGATAAAAAGAATGCATGTCCTGTTTCCATTCCAGCAGAAATCATTAAAGTAGACACAGGCCCATCCAGGGATATGCTACAAATTGCTAGAATATTTTGTCCAGTTACAGGAATGACATCAGCGCCAGAAGTAATATTTCCCATGATCATTCCACACAAGCAGTAGACAACATAAATGACATATATTTAACTACTTTATACTGGTTTAGAAGACTCTGCAGTCTGTATACAACCAGTTTGTTTTACTTCACTTGATCTAAAAATAACTATGCACATACAATTTATTCTTGAATGCTTTTATTGACCCTGTCTCTACTATTTTCTGCGGCAATGCAATCCAAGCATTCACTATTCTCTGACTAAAAATATGACCACACGAACAAGACAGCCACATTGCTGCTAGTGATAGTACAGGGTACTGTATGATGCTCACCATCTACATCGTGTATGTCATCCACATTGGGCCCAATATACTGGAAAGCTGGTTTCCGACCTCTTATTTCTGTCACGTGAATCTTTTTAATCAGCTTCAGACTGGTCAAGATGTTAGCAATATCATACAGGCGTCTAATTTTAGCTGAAATGTATGAGCATATGCAAGTCATTAGAAATTTTAGCTGAAATGTATGAGCATATGCAAGTCATTAGAAATTTTAGCTGAAATTTATGAGCATATGCAAGTCATTAGAGATTTTAGCTGAAATGTATGAGCATATGCAAGTCAATAATTTTTTTTTGTAGCTGAAATGTATGAACATATGCAAGTCATTTAAAATCAGCAAAATAAAAGTGGTGTAGGTAGGAAGCAAAATTTGTAATTCATCAGAACCATACATGCCAAAAAAAAACACACAAATATCAAG
The DNA here is from genome assembly GCA_036924085.1 of Ariolimax columbianus. Lineage (NCBI taxonomy): Eukaryota > Metazoa > Mollusca > Gastropoda > Stylommatophora > Arionidae > Ariolimax > Ariolimax columbianus. Next base: position 89,243,347 of record JAVGWX010000011.1, on the reverse strand, counting down.
CGTTTGGACACCATTCCATTTATTCAAAGTATCCTCTTTCTGTATCTTCCTTGTTATGAAATCAAAATTAGTAGTGTGGTTGATTTTTAACTAAGTTTGCCGAGCTGTTCGTTCTTTTGCAGTCAATTTCTAGCTGAAGAATTTGAAGGTGTTTGGTAGCTGGTAGGTGGTGCTTGGAAGTGCCAGGCAATAAGTTTTCTTTCTCTGTTGTGAGTCCTGGGTAAGCGGATAGCACATGTTCCACTGTCTCATATGGATGGGTGCCGGGTTCAATTTGTTTACGTATTTGCTAATGCTTATGTGCTCTGTCCCAAGTTGGAAGATGATGTTCTGCTCTCTGGGTTACAGTTTGTCGATGTCATTTATGTTTGGAAGTGTCATTTCCATATACATGTCAGTAGACTGTTATTCCTTTTGTTTTGAATTATTTGTTTTGTTGTCTTGATGTTGTTCATTACCTGGTATGGCTATATGTCCTAGAATCTACTGGAGGGTGACTTTGATGTTGGCTGGTGTTTTTCATTACCTGGTATGGCTATATGTCCTAGAATCTACTGGAGGGTGACTTTGATGTTGGCTGGTGTTTTTCATTACCTGGTATGGCTATATGTCCTAGAATCTACTGGAGGGTGACTTTGATGTTGGCTGGTGTTTTTCATTACCTGGTATGGCTATATGTCCTAGAATCTACTGGAGGGTGACTTTGATGTTGGCTGGTGTTTTTCATTACCTGGTATGGCTATATGTCCTAGAATCTACTGGAGGGTGACTTTGATGTTTTTCATTACCTGGTATGGCTATATGTCCTAGAATCTACTGGAGGGTGACTTTGATGTTGGCTGGTGTTTTTCATTACCTGGTATGGCTATATGTCCTAGAATCTACTGGAGGGTGACTTTGATGTTGGCTGGTGTTTTTCATTACCTGGTATGGCTATATGTCCTAGAATCTACTGGAGGGTGACTTTGATGTTGTATTGTTTATATTCTGCCAATCATCCTAGCTGGCTTTGCAACTTCCTTGTTAGTTGGTAGGTATGTTTCTAGTGTTTAAATCTGTGAAAATCATTCAGCAACATCAATAATAGACATCTCAAGGAGCAGCAAATTTCCAAATAAACAACACAGGTTGGGGCAGACGGAGTAGTATGCAGCCGGGCGGAACTAGTGAAATCATCATCCCTGATCAATAATGGTCCTCTGATCAGGAAAGAGAGGCCAATGACAACCCCAGACCCCTACAATGCCAGCTTGACTGCGCAAGAGTGACTTCGGGGGCATGAACATCCCAATCATCCGCTGGTCCTTTTCGAGGCAAAATACACGAGAGGAATGCAACACTGGTTGTCTACAGACTCTGCTGGGGTCAGGCACTTGCCTCCCAAAGTGATGAACAGAAACGGTGGATGTCCAAATCTCACAAGTATCATAATGATCCCTGGTCTCACAGGAGGCCAGACCAGAGTGCCTGTATCCTGAGTTGCCTCCAGTAGTCTTGCCACTGGTTCAAGCTAGCTCAGGATCAGGGAGTGAGGTCGATGGCAAGTGCAGTTTCTTCCTCACTATAATTCAAATACAGCACAAAACTGTATGTTGATGTGGCCATCATCGCTTGTGATGGACAACTAATAATAATTCTAGTGTTTCCAGAGTTAAGCATGATCAGTTAAGACTACAATACCAGATTGTTTTTGCTTTCCTTTTTGAACTGAGTATTTACATGGATGCTGACATTTATTACTATAATGTCTACTTGGTGGTTGTTAGTGTTTTCCACGTTGTTCACATAATTCTAATGTGTTGTCATTTTAGTATTTTATTAAAGCTAAAAAAAAATCTGTGACGTTTTTAGTGGCTGTAAAAGCAGCGCCATCTATATATACACATGTATCATTGTGTTAGGGGTGCTGCTGTCTTTACTATTATTGGGTTGGTTTCTCTTTTCATTGCACGTAACAAAAATAAGACTCCTATCATAGGTGGTATTAACTCCTTTCAGGGGCACAGGACTGGACATTTTGTGTTATTTTCCATATTTGCTGAAGATGATTTTGTTCTAATGTATTATCACTTTTAAAGGGGGACTTTAGTTAAAAATTTGTCAATTGGTTTCCATTTTTCAGCTAACTATTTATTTGGGTGTTTTGTCCCATTCTTCTGTATAGCTCTTGTAGACTCTACTGCACATTTACACGACAGGACAGATGTGTCGGACCGAAGGTGCAAATATCAGAGTCAGGCTGTAAACTTGCGACACAACGCATTCCGTTCTACATCTTGCTACTTGCTATGCCCTGTTCAGGACTTGGTAGTGGAAGATAGAGAACGGAGAAGAAAAAGAACACTGCAGCTATATGTGTTCTGTGTTGGTATAAATGTTTTGGTGTTGTTCTCCTGCCCCTGCATATAAACATGAAAGCTTGATTTTGAATTTGATCTAATTTATTCTGGGTTGTTTTGCTCATTGTGGTGTGCAGCAGCAGGCTGTAGTCTATAACGCAGGTACAGCTGCCTTTTGATTCCCATTTTCTGTTCCCTAGATAGGGATTTGAAGATATATGACAATGGCAAGGTGTCTACTGGTCTTTTAATTTGTGTGCAGAAAGGTTGAGCATGTGTACCCTCATTTCGGGCCAGTAGCTGTCTATAGAGTTTGAGAGGAGGAGAAGGTCATGTATGTAAGGAAGAGATTAACACTTCTGGGGTTTCTTGTTTTATGTAGTGCCATGCATTGTTCTATTTTTCCATGTCCTAGGAACTACATCACACTTCATTCTTCCAGTATTCAGCCATGTGGATTGCCCTGTCACTGAGCAGGTCATCCATGCTACAAGTCTCCGGGAGGTTTGGGCAAATCATCAGATAGTCCTGGTCCAGTTCGGAGTCTATTTAGTAACTTCCATGTTGCGTAGGGTAGGATATGTCTAGAAGCATGTTTCTCCCGTAACTCGATCAAGGGAACCTGTGTCAGCTGTTTCCAACTTTCGATGCATCATTTTCCCCGGACTAGTCTGTAGGGACTGGGTTGAATGTCAGAAACTTCGTCTTGCACGCTGCACCTGATGTCTGAACATAAGAGTGTCTTGGGTCATTTACCTGTTTCTCTATTTTTCAACAAGACTAATACAAAGAAACATTTTTGTGTGCATATCCGTTGTTGTGGTTTAATTGAAAAGTTCTGGTTCCCACATTTTGCTGTATACTTGCTGCAGGTCAAGGAATAATGTTCTGGTGTTTGTCCTCTGGGAAACCATCTAAAGTTATCTGCAAAAAATGAAATGATGATCAAATCCACTTCTGGCTATGGCAGTATTTGAGACCCGTGGTGGTGGTGTAAATTCACCACATGAACAATGTACAGGTTTATTCTTCCAAACAAATGTTGATCAACTCACTGGATTGTTTCAAGTTATGCACATGCCACAGTTGTTTGCTACTTGTCAATCCCTGCTTATATCTGCCATAATATCCATCTCCAATGTATGAATACCAAATGGAAACAATAGTAGCAAATATTACCCTTAGTTCACCACTGCTAAAAGATCCTCAGACACAGGTTGTTAAACATACAGACCATAATGAATACAGATAAAATGTGTGCTTCAGTGATGTTTTTTTCCACAGGTTAGAAATCTAGTAATTGAAAATGTATTAACCTTTAGCACGCCACAGTCCGATCCCTTTGAACCAGCTCGGCCTGCAAAAACGGTGTCCGGAAATTTTTTTTTTTTTTTGAACGGAGTCACTCCTGACATCCATTTTTTTTACTGCTGACTACGCTCTCCATATATACACGATATTTTGCCGGTTAAAGTATCGTGTGTTCGATTACAAATGGCTTTTGAACAGTTTTAATTTTGTATACGCCGTTTGGAGCAAGCCGACTTTTTGCAAAAGGGGAAGTAGGTTGTTGAGAAAGATTTTTATCGCGTAGATCTGTTTATTTTGTTTGTTTAAATGAAAGAACTACGTTTGAATTGAAACTAACAGTTGTGGCGATATTGTAAACACAGTATCGATACGTTGTTGTGGTTTCCATGGTTTTCTATCAAAGCGACTAGGCCTAGTGGTCGAGTCCAAATTTTTCCCGAGATTTTCATAAATTTTCAACTTACATTGTAGAAAATTGGTTTACCTTTCATCTAGCGTCAATATTCCACCTTTGTGTGCCAATCCACCCAGCACAGGGCCAAGAATCAGTCTCGAGTCATAACATTTCGAAATCCGGGAGTAAACCCAACAAAGAGCCCTCATTTGTCCAATAATCCTGATAGCTGGGCTTTATACATAAGTATTCTATATAGATCCTCAGTCCAAGAAAAGCCTTCATTTCTTCCACTGTGGCATCCTTGAAATTTTTGGCATTGTAGGAGTTGGGCTTTGCTATATGCAATTGGTATGCCCGGAGGTTGGTTTTCTGTCAAATAAATAACGTCCACTGGCTCCCCTTTATCTATGATTTTAGTAACCTCCTCCATGAATTCTAATAGATTTGTTAAGCATGATCTCCCTCTAATAAACCCATGCTGACTATTTCTAATTAGATTAAATTTGTCTAAATGCATTACAATGTTTTCTTTGATTATTGACTCTAACAATTTACAGACTATGCTCGTTAAACTCACCGGTCTATAATTTGTTGGATCTGATTTTTTGAATAAGGGGATCACTCCTGCATCTTTCCAATCCAGTGGAACAACCCTTTTTGTTAGTGATTGAGAACATAATATAGCCAATGGTTTTGCTAGTTGATCTCTAATTTCATACAGCAATTTTGGATGAATACCATCTTGACCTGGACATTTATTCACTTTCAACCCCTCCAATTTTTTAAAAACCATTTCCTCTGTAATACAGATTGATATTAATCCCGCTGTATCCATGTCTCTTTGAAAAATATCTATAGGCTCTGGGATCTTGGAGCAGTCCTCTTTTGTGTAGACTGTGCCAAAGTACTGATTGAGCAGATTAGCTGCCTCCCTATTCTCACTTATTATTTTCCCTGTACAGTCTATGAGAGGGCCTACTTTGTCTTTCGTTCTTTGTTTATTTCTAACATAAGAGAAGAAGCTTTTACTGTCAGTCTTGATCCTCTGAGCACGTTTTTTTCCAAAGTCTATTTTTGCTGTTTTATTTGCTTTCTGAGATATGTTCTGCTTGTCCAAATATTTTACATATGTTTCTTTTGATTTACCTGCCTCTATATATTTTTTCCATGCTTTATTTTTCGCTCTTCTACATTTCACTACAATTTCGTTATCCACTTTTTACGTTTGGGGTTTACCTCCCTACATAGAACACATTAATCTTTTAGCGTTTCTAGAACTGTTTTAAAACTCTCCCACTCCTGTTCAACATCTGTTCCTTTGACAATATCTTTCCAGATTATGTGGTTCGCTGCCTCTTTCATCCTCTTAACATCTGCCTTAGAGTAGTCGTATTTTTGCGTCTTTATGTTTACTTCTTTCCCTGCAATAAGATCCCAACGGATGATTTGATGGTCACTTGAGCCAAACAGTTCCCCAACGGTAACGTTTTCAATCATATTTTCCTCTGTTGTAAAAACTAGGTCGAGTATGTTTTTGCCTCTGGTGGCTGCTTCTACATGTTGAATTAAGAAATTGTCATTTATGCACTTAATAAAAGGTTTTGACTCTGCAAGTGCTTCTGCCATATCCCATTTTATTTCTGGAAAGTTGAAATCTCCCATTAATAATAATTTCCCTTCACTTGCCTTTGCTATGCTACTAATCAGCTCCTCATCTTCCTCTTTTTGACTTGATGGACATCTATAGCAGACTCCAATCACTGTTTTTTTACCCCCACTTTCTATTTCTCCCCATACACTTTCATTTTTGTTACCACATGATAAATAATCTTTGATCGTTATATTAACAGAATTTATACAGTATAATAAAAAGCCACATCCCTTAGTCTTGTCTCCAACTATCCTATCTTTCCTTAACATTGTATATCCCTCTATTTCAAGTTCACTATCTGCAATCTCCTCATATGTCCATGATTCTGTTAATCCTATTAAGTCCGTAGCGTTTCCCAATACTCATGGTTTCCTAGAGCTTTATTGTATGTGTTAACAGAAAGTTCAGAAGGGAATAGTAGTAATAAATTACCTTGCCAGCTAAAGAAATATTCCTTATTATTTATGGATCGATAATAGACTCAATAAACATACTTACTTTTAAATTTGGAAACCTCTAAAGCATCATCACCAATTAATATTTTCGCTGAGAGTTCTAAATTAACTGTTTTGGGCTGTGAAGGAAAAAGGAAGCACAGAACAATTGAGTAAATTAGGAATGAAATGAAAAATTGCAAAAGACACACACATATATATATATTAGTAACAAATATTTTTGATATGTAAAGCTACATTACATTTGTTTACATATTGAAGAGGGGAGAAAAAACACAATTGAATTAAAACTACAATGGAGTGAAGAACATTGAAGATCTCTATTCGAGACCAAATCCACAACGCAGAGATCAGACATCGAACTTCCTTCGCTGACATAGATGTTGCGATGTTACGAAAATACAGATGGGCCAGCCATGTGGTGTGCATGCAGGATAACAGATGGACACAGAGTGACGTCATGGTGGCCTTACAAATTTTGACGCCCTAACTGGTGACTAAGACTGAGGTGGAGAGATGGCCTGAAGGGGGCCCTGTGCCCAATACATGGCACACCAAGGCAAAAAAGCGAAATGAGTTTACTCAACATTTGTCTGCCTGGCATCAGTCACACATGCCTAATTGAATATCAGGATTTAGAGAATTCAAACAAAAAAAGTGTCTTAGATTGTACCATTATAATAAAAAAAACAGAAAATGGAGGACCTTTACAGGAATTATTGAATTAAGATATTTATATTTATTTGATAAAAAATTTGTAGTAAAAATGCAATTATTTATGTCATGTTATGCCATTAGTATAACAAATGTACACATAGATTAACAGTAAAACATATTTCATGAGCTTTTTTTTTTATCTATTTATTATTTAATGTTTATGAATAATTTTGTTTAAGTTCACTCTACAAATACAATTAAGATAAAGGCAGATCTGATACATTTAATGGGACGTTTGGGACTTCATGTCTCTCACAAAACGATCATTGTTCAAGGAGATAACTGAATTTACAACAAGAAAAGTGCTTTACAGATGTTAATCTATTCTCATACACGTTTTATGGAGCTTTATTCTAAATAAAAAAAATTGCTCACAGGTGCAACTGTTTTCAAATAGCGTTCTCTTGCGAGCAAAGATGTACGTTTCTGGCAGAAATCGGTTTGTGACACAACCTTAACATTTGTCTTCAGATCTGAGTTCTCATGGCGTTCTTCTTCTACGTTCGTTCTCAATCTCCCACTACCAAACCCTGAAAGGGCTTAAATAGCAGAATGTAGTCCAGAGAACGGAATGCGTTGTGTCATAGTTTACAGCTTGGCTGCGATATTTGCACCTTTCGGTCCAACACATCCGACTTCAGCAAGCATTTTTTGAGTACCGGGTTAGCATTCCCTCTTCGATCCAATCTCCTTAGACAGTCTGATTTGCTGCAGCCTGTTATCCAGGATCACGACGTGGAGGTGTAGAAGGGTCTTGGCAGCTATGGTTCAATGGGCCTGATGCTAGCAGTCAGCTATGGGTCGCTGACCACTGCAGCTCATGCGCTGCTCAGCATCTTGATCCCCTCATGGGGTTCAATTAGTTACATTTGCAAAGAATGTTGACTCTGTTCCACGTCAACACCAAATGGAGAAGAGATCATTTTTTAACTTGTGCTTGAAAATCAAACAACTTGGGAGTTGAATTTTTCATCCAAAGACTTCAACTTGAATTGCAATCAAAATAAAGTGTTGGAAAATTATAAATATTGTCTATCTTTGGTCAACTTTCCTGGAGTCGTAGCTTATTTTGAAATAAATGAATGTGTTGATGTAGCTCATAGACTACTCTTGAGTTTACGTAGACATCATGTTTTCCTTTCATGTCCATGAAAATAGAAAGATAACATTTCAAATCATAAAAGCACTTCAGCATCTTCCTCTTACTTAGCCTTCACATTTCCAAGCTAAAGGTCAGGGCCCCGAGCTCGTATTCAACACATTCTAGGCATTAATGAAACTGGTGGTTTGTTAGGAGCAGCTATAGATGGTGCCTAACTGGCTGCTGGTCTACTTAGCTTTAATTGTTGGAGTCTCTTAACATAGACAGACTCGCACATCGGTAAAAACTACCCTCCAAGAAACTGGTTGTATACAGACTCTATAGTCTTATAAATCAGTATAAAGACGTTAAGTTAGGTTTAGTGCTCTTGACATGGAAATTTATGCAGAAGTCCACCTTGATCCATTAAAATGTAGTGAACACACATGCACATCTCCTGTACTGATGTTCACATCAGATAACTATGATCTGATTTTAGCAATGTCTCAGTTTGATCCAACCATTGCTAGTCCCATCAGTTGATATCCTGTTTAGCTTTTCTCATTCGTGGTTTGCCGGACCAGATTATCCTTGTGGTATAAAATCAGGGCTGGGGCTGGATGCAGTCCACACATTGCACATGACTGATCTTTATACTCACCTCAAACAAATATTAAAGAGACATAATTTTCCTTGAACTAATTCTATTTGCACATTATAAGTAGATTATTTTGTCTGAAAAAGAAACTCAATAAAATTGCTATTTGTTATTATTTATTTCTACGCCCTTAACCCCATCCAGCTCACAGGAACCTTAAATTATTGTCTTGTTCAATCAAAACCAACTTCAGTAAACATGCTTGTGTTTTGTGATTTAGTTTGTGGAATTTTTGTTATAACTGCTCTACATGATGGTGGTGCAATTAACATTTAACTGTAAAGTTATTTCCTTTTTTTCTTCTGCGTTCATTCTCAATCTCCAGCTACCAAGATCTAGACAGGGCTTTGCAAGTAGCAGGATGTAGTCCGAAGAATGGATTGCGCGGCATCACTAGTTTACAGCTTGGACCGCAATATATGCACTTTTGGTCCGACACATCCGCCTTCAGCAAAGTCGATAGTTATTTCCAATAGGCAGACATTTCCAAAAAGTCACGATATCAAAAATTTTTGTTTACCTTACTTTAAATAAAAATTAATCAGTCTTCTCTGTTCGTTCTGAAATTTCCGCTACCATGCCCTGAAAAAGGCTGTGCAAGTAGCAGGATGTAGTCTGGAGAACGAATTGCGTGAGTTGTGTCCTAGTTTGACTGCGATATTTACACCTTTTCGGTCTGACATATTCTGTCTTAGGCATTTTTGAGTACCGGTTAACCTTTCCTCTTCGATCCCTTCTACTTAGCCAGTCTGGTCAGTTGCAGCCTGTTATCTAGGATCATCACATAGAGGTTGTAGAAGGTTCTTGGCAGCTCTGGCCCTGATGCTAACAGCCAGCAATGGGTTGCTGATTGCTGCAGCTCAGCATCTTGACCCCAAATCAATCAGCGGAACACACATGGTGGGTACCAACAATTTGTTTTCTTCTCCACATTAATGCCATTTAACACTTCATACTTATATATAATCTTTAACATGAATACTTCATGTCTGAGATAGTATAATTATGTGCCTTACGATGTTTAGATAATAATTGTACCTCAATTTATTCAATATTAATATATAAAATATTTGACGTACAGAATTTCTGCATTTGTCCTGGGCAGTGTGATACAAATAGACAAAATAAGAGAACTGAAAAAGGGTTTAATAAATTTTTTTAAAATAAACGTAAACTTCTTAGAGGTACATCAAACTGAAATAACAAATGTACAACTGCTATTGATACTAGACTGATAAGACACACTGTGAATGAGACACTTACCTTTGATACCAGAAAGAGCATAAGGAATTTTTGGCTCATTATACCAAGAGATTTCTCCTTTCTTTGCAGAACTGTGGATATGGAAGATAAATCAACTACCTACAGAAAAACATACAATGTGTGATGAGCCTGCGATTAGAAAACTGTTAAACCATGAGTGCAACACTCATTATATTTACAGACAAATCATGAAAGTGAAGATTCACCACAAGTAACTAACACAATCTGTATAGGTTCGCACAGTGTGACAAATTTGTTTAGGATCTTAGAGGTTCGTCCTGAAAATGACGTAACGTAGTTTGCAGTAAGACTGCACCTTTCGGTCCGACACATCCGGTTTCAGTTGACTTTTTTTTTAGTACTGGGTTTGCCTCCCCACTGATCTCTATTCTCTTAGCCAGTCTACACTACTGCAGCCTATTCCAGTTGGAGGCGTAATAGGGTCTTGGTTAGCTCTGGATCACTGACACTGATGAAAGCAGCCAGCTATGAATTTTCTGACTGCTATCAGCTCATTCACTGTGCTGCACCTTCAGTTAAGTATCTAGGATATTGATAAAAAATGTAGGGGCCATCTGTTCCAGAAATATTGTGTCCTACTGCAGATGAAGATCTTCTTCTTCTTCTGCGTACGCAGTCAGACAGTAACCATTATTTTTTCGAAAAAAGCGGCAGTCTTCCTGAGGCTGTCGCCACTGCCATAGAGCTTGTCTTGCAGTTCCACTGGTAATGGCCACATCTGCTCTCTCTGATCCTCGTATGTCGGGCAGTTCTGCAGCAGATGTTCAGCGGTCATTTTACCAGTACCGCACGGGCATTCGTCGGTACACCCTATCTTCAATTTGTTGAATAGGTGGTACCTCAGTCTGTTGTGGCCAGTGCGAAGTCTGAAGACAACGACCTGCTCTCTTCGGTTCAACTGGTAATAGGCATCGTTTTTGGTGTAACCAGTATGTTCGGTTTCCCATTTGGTCATGTATCTGGCTTTGATAAGCCGTTTTGACTCTTCGTACGTCATACTGGTATCTGTTTGTGGTAGTCTTGCACCTTCTTTTGCCAGTCTGTCTGCCTCCTCGTTGCCTTGGATGTTGCAGTGTGACGGAACCCACTGTACCACTACCCTTTTTGGTGCGGACTGCTGGCACAGTTTGCAGAGTGCTGCTCTTAAGTCATTAAGCTCAGTGTTTTTCTGGCTTTTTAGCGCTGTGACTACGGCGAGAGCATCTGTCAGCAGGACTATATGGCTCTCATTTTCACTGTGTGTCACCATTTCTTCCACTGCCGCCCTCAGTGCCTCTGCCTCCGCTCTGAAATTGCTTGTGTACTTACCAGTAGCGAATGACAGTGTTATTTTTCTGCCATTTGGTAGGTTCAGGAATGCTCCTGCCCCTCCGTTCTGTGTTATGTTTGTTACAGAACCGTCGGTGTATGCATGGGTCCAGTCCATGCTTGGGTAGCTTTTCGTAATGAAGCTTAGGGTAGTATCTCTCCTTTCTTTTTCAGTCTGGCAGTTTTTGTTTGCAATACCTGGTATATTTTCTACCACCTCTGGAAATATATCCTGCCTCCAGGTAGGTTTTCGTACAGTAGTGATGGGTTTTGGTGTTGTTAGTGCGTTTATGGGATCTTCGTGCATCTTTGCTTTGGCTATTTCTGCAAAGTTTCTCCGCTTTAGTTTCCCATTTCCCAAATTGTTTAGTCTCTGGTGCATTGGATGGTCGGTCAGTCTTCGGAGTTTCTCTGACTGCAGCTGGGCTCTGCAGTCTCTTCTATCGGTCATGGATTGCAGTTTTGTAATCTTTTCAAGTTCTACAATTGGCGTTGACTTCATGCCACCTGTTATAATTCTCATGGCTTGGTTTTGAAGTTTGTTAACCTTAAGCACGCCCTTGTCCGATCCCTTCTAACCAGCTCGGCCTGCAAAAACGGTGTGCGGAAAATATTTTTTTTTGTTGAACGGAGTCACTCCTGACAGCCATTTTTTACTGCTGACTACGCCCTCCATATATACACGATATTTTGCCGGTTAAAGTATCGTGTGTTCGCTTACAAATGGCTTTTGAACAGTTTTAATTTTGTATACGCCGTTTGGAGCAAGCCGACTTTTTGCGAAAGGGGAAGTAGGTTGTTGAGAAAGATTTTTATCGCGTAGATTTGTTCATTTTGTTTGTTTAAATGAAAGAACTACGTTTGAATTGGAAACTAACAGTTGTGGCGATATTGTAAACACAGTATCGATACGTTGTTGTGGTTTCCATGGTTTTCTATCGAAGCGACTAGGCCTAGTGGTCGAGTCCAAATTTGTCCAGAGATTTTCATAAATTTTCAACTTCATCTTTTTAAATCTCAAAAACTAACAAACATACAACAAAAACAATAACACCCACATGTTCGTTTTGCTATTGTGTATCTACACACCAGAAAATCATATTTATTGACAAACAAACATAAAAGTTACAAATTTTGAAAGACGACTACCACAGCGACTAATTAAGAAAATTAATTAGGTCAAATTTTTTTCAAAAATAATGTGGAGTGCGTAAGGTTAACTTTATCGAAGTTCGCCTTCGCTGCTGTTGTCCATGCCGCAATGCCATACTCGAGAACTGGTCTCACTCTTCCAGTGTACAGTTTCTTTAGTATGCCTTCGTCTGCTCCCCAGCTTGTGCCAGCAAGTTTCCTCATGATTGCCATTCTTTCTCTGGCTTTCATTCGGTTTCTCTCAATCTGACTTTTCCATGTCATGCGCCGATCAAATGTGACTCCCAGATAGGTTGGGTTGTCGTTTGGCTGCAGGATTTTGCCATTTAGACTTAATTTGGTACTTTGGGGTTTTAATGAAAGCGAGAATATTGTGCATGTGGTTTTCTCCTCGTTTATTTTGACCAGCCATGAGTTCGCCCACTCTTCCAGCGATGTTAGGGCCGTCTGCATCCGATTTCTTGCTATGTTGAGATTCTTTTCAGAGGTCCACGTAGCCAGATCGTCTGCAAACATTGAGCTATGGACTCTTCTTGGTATATTCTCTGTAATATCGTTTATATACACCAGGAAGAGTGTGGGTGACAATACTCCCCCTTGGGGTACTCCCTGCTCGAGTGTCACCTTTTTGCTCATCTGCCCTTGTACTTGGACTCTGGCCGTTCTTTGTTTGAGGTAGTGGTTGATCCACTTGTACATCTAGATGAAGATCTGAATATTGTTTATTGGAGACAAACCACGTGCCAAATTGACTAAATGCTTGCCCACTTCTAGGTCCCTGTACCGTAGTCTGATCACTTGAAATATCAAGAACAGGTCAAAATGAAGATATCGCTTGATCATCATAATTGGATTGGTACATTTCATTCCTTATATAATCAGATTACATTTCGATGTAACTTTCTGGATAATTACCATCTAAATCTAATTCGTATCAACCAAATAATTAAGCACAAGCTCAACATCCTGTTCCATTTAAAATGGATGATTACCAGTTTTCAGCAAGCCTTTACATAATGAAAATAATAAATTCAAAATTGAACAATGTGGTCCATTTTAAAATAGTCACTATTTTAAGTAACTCTCTGGAAGACGTTACTTTCTGATGTAACAATTTTTTGCACAAACCACTTTGGAAATATCAGTGATTTGGATTCAGGTGGTTAAATTGGAACAGTTCATATATGATTTTTGGAGGGATTTGGATAAGATCCATTTCTCGATGCCTGCTCCTTTGCTAAATTAACACAATTACATCAGTGAATATAATTCTTTGCAAATGTCTCTGTACATAAAGGAATTAGTCTTCTTGAAGCCTGCGCCATCTTTTCTTTGATATTTAGAAATATTTTAATGGAAACGATGACTGATGTCAAGGTCGGGCGAAATATACTCACGTCCTCACCATGCTCATGGCAACAGGCTTTTACAGCCTGGCCAATGAGGTGGGAATCAGCAATGATCCCTGCAGAGGTACGGCTGCTGAGAAGCATTGTATTGCACTACAGCAAGGAGGACACATGACCACCTCCTACTTCACTACCAGAGAACATACAGCAAAAAGCTCAGTACGAGAAATTTAGAAAACAATCACCAAATTCGTCTCATATATTATGTTATTCTCACTCCTACCATATCCGTTATCCCAAAATATATGCATTCTAACTTTCACTACAACGGGAAGTATAGTCAAAACATTTTCAAGAATATTTGCACGCATGTTACATTAATCTTTACAGCGTCACGGACATGAAATTGTGACGCGTTCGTTTATTACCACAGTCGATATTCTGTCAGCTCCAAGGTCATAGCTTTATTCGTATATAAACGACCGAGTTAATTCCATAGAAACAGTTGAACATACCGGTCTTTTGATTGCACAGAGTTCCAACTTCCGTCCTGGACGGTTTGACAAAAGCAATGGCGATTTTGAAATTTGTTTTAGATTTTTTAAAAGGACTTCTGCTTTTCGCTTGGATTTAAAGATTCAGGCAATATTGAAAATTGGGGAATTAAGTTCTTGCAACTGATTTTTCTGAGGTAAATCTATTTAATTTGTTTATGTAGATACAACAACTACGTTTATAGTGTCGAAGTGACAGATATAGCCATTATGGAAAACGTCGGTGGTAGTAATAGTACATTTTCAGTAAAAAAAATTTCTAACCAAGGGACGCACGCCACAGCGGGTGAGTCTATATGTTTGTGCTATTTTTCACCACTAACATCTCCATCTTCTTGCATCTCATAAACTAGCATACACACAATAACATCAACAAGTTCATAATTAATATATGTCTCTAGACACACACACAAATTAAGATTAGAGGTTCTCAAAATCAACAACCATGTTGTGACATGCTGAATGATAAATCAACAGCAGGAAAAAGACATAATTTTTCAATATGGTATTGTCAAGGTTAATAATTACGGTGCTACTCTTCTTCTGATGAATAGTAGCCACTTATTTCGGGTAAAACTCCATTTTCAATAGTCAAACATTTTATAATAGTGTATTTGATCTCAAATTTGAGTTAACTATTCTTGCAAGAAACAATTTAATATCAGTGCTATTTCAATTTAATCTGTCCACTTTTAAATCAAACTTACACCTGGGGCTGGTCTCTCGGTGGCTCGATTGACTCGCATCCAGTGTTCGTACAGCGATCTCAGTCCCGCCAGGCGGAGTGAGAGCGCGGGCTTGCCCAACAAATTCGCCCGCCTCTCCCCGGCACTGTAGCAGGACCAATTCGGTGGAGTCCTACCGCTGGTAACGGTGCGTTACTGTAGTCCGTATCGAGAAGCTTTGTCAGCCCATGTGGTTCGTCGAAGGCTAGCGCGTAAAGCCAATCTCGACAGTTCGTCTCGCTTGTGGTCCAACTCTCGCAATGAGCTTTGGATTGGCAAATGGAAAGCAGGAATCGTGCCTAAAGGCCCTGTCCCCGCTCGACCAACCGGTCGGAGAAGGGCAGGCCGGCAGGCAAAAATCGTCTCCAGTCCGAGTGAAAATCATCGCCAGGGTCGTTGGGATCCGTTCTGCACAGAGCGCTGCCATGCATTCCAGAGCGAGCCCGGTCGGTCGGCAGGTGTGTGTACGGGTCCCTGCCAGGCAGTCCTAGGTCGACGGAGTGAGGGACGGAACAACCGTCCGTCCGTCGGTCCCTGCGGCCGTCCTGGAGAGGCTTTTTACACATCCATCCTTCGCCGACCAGTGTGTGTGGTTCGTCCGTCTCCGACAGATATCTGGTTGATCCTGCCAGTAGTCATATGCTTGTCTCAAAGATTAAGCCATACATGTCTAAGTTCACACTGTCTCACGGTGAAACCGCGAATGGCTCATTAAATCAGTCGAGGTTCCTTAGATGACACGATCCTACTAGGATAAGTGTGGCAATTCTAGAGCTAATACATGCTTACCAAGCTCCGACCCTCGTGGAAAGAGCGCTTTTATTAGTTCAAAACCAATCGTCGTTTCCCCTCGCAGGGTTGCGGCGTCCCCATTGGTGACTCTGGATAATTTTGTGCTGATCGCATGGCCTCATGTGCCGGCGACGCATCTTTCAAATGTCTGCCCTATCAAATGTTGATGGTAAGTGACATGCCTACCATGTTTCTAACGGGTAACCAGGGTTCGATTCCGGAGAGGGAGCATGAGAAACGGCTACCACATCCAAGGAAGGCAGCAGGCGCGCAACTTACCCACTTCCGGCACGGGGAGGTAGTGACGAAAATAACAAGACGGGACTCTTTCGAGGCCCCGAAATTGGAATGAGTACACTTTAAACCCTTTAACGAGGATCTATTGGAGGGCAAGTCTAGTGCCAGCAGCCGCGGTAATTCCAGCTCCAATAGCGCATATTAAAGTTGTTGCAGTTAAAAAGCTCGTAGTTGGATCTCAGGCGCAGGCGGGCTGTCCGGCTCACTGCCCGTTGTCTCCTGCCCTACCGTCTGCCGGCTCTCTCCCGCGGGTGCTCTTCGCTAAGCGTCCCGGGTGACCTGCGCGTTTACATTGAAAAATTAGAGTGTTCAAAGCAGGCCTCGGCAGCCTGAATTATGGTGCATGGAATAATGGAATAGGACCTCGGTTCTATTTTGTTAGTTTTCGGAACTGGTGGTAATGATTAACAGGGACAAACGGGGGCATTCGTATTGCGGCGTTAGATGTGAAATTCTTGGATCGCAGCAAGACGAGCTACTGCAAAAGCATTTGTCAAAAATGTTTTCAATAATCAAGAACGAAAGTCAGAGGCGCGAAGACGATCAGAGACCGTCGTAGTTCTGACTATAAACGATGCCAACTAGCGATCCGCAGGAGTTGCTTCGATGACTCTGCGGGCAGCTTCCGGGAAACCAAAGTGTTTGGGTTCCGCGGGAAGTATGGTTGCAAAGCTGAAACTTACTTAAAGGAATTGACGGATTGGCACCACCAGGAGTGGAGCCTGCGGCTTAATTTGACTCAACACGCCAGAACTGTAATGACTGACAGGCCAGGAGCATTTTCGCTGGGTCTAATAGGGATTGTGTGCTGGAATTAGACCCAGGGAAGACAGGTCAGTTTTACCCTACTAATGACAGGGCGTTGCTATGCTACTCCTGCTTAATTCAAGAGGAATCGCAGGTCTCAGACATTTGGTCC
The DNA here is from genome assembly GCA_036924085.1 of Ariolimax columbianus. NCBI lineage: Eukaryota > Metazoa > Mollusca > Gastropoda > Stylommatophora > Arionidae > Ariolimax > Ariolimax columbianus. The sequence continues at coordinate 89,226,358 of JAVGWX010000011.1, read as the reverse complement.
ACGTGCTTGGCTGATAAGCCAATGGTGCGGGGCACCATCTGAGGGATTACGGCCGAACGCCTCTAAGCAGGAATCCCGCCCTAAATCTCAGCACCACTGCGATGGGAGGCTACAATATGGTTGGGACCTGGGGCTCGCGTCTAAGCCCGACCCGATCGAGCCGCAGAAAGAGGTCTCTGCCGTCCGCCGATCAAAGCGGGCGGGAAGCTGCTCAATATTCACCCCATACGGCGTTGAGGTGTGAAACCACTAGAAGACTTAGTTCTCAGTCGGGGTATCGTAAGCAGTAGAGCAGCCACCTTAACTTAACGTCTTTATACTGGTTTAGAAGACTCTGCAGAGTCTGTATACAACCAGTTCCATTTACATCACCTTCCTCTAGAAGCTGTACACATCCAATCTGTTCTTAAATGCATTGACCGTCCCAGCCTCCACCACCTCACTTGGCAATGCATTCCAAGCATTCACTACTCTCTGGCTAAAGAAATACTTCCTAATATCTAATCTGGACCTCTCCTTAGTCAACTTGTAGCTGTGCCCTCTTGTTCTTGTTGGTGGTTGTACTTTAAAAAACTTGTTATAGTCTACTTTATCCATTCCTCTGATCATCTTATACACCTGTATTAAGTCACCACGAATTCTTCTCTCTTCTAGACACTGAAGACCAGTTCTTTTTAATCTTTCTTCATAACTGTAATTCTGGAATCCCACTATCAGCTTTGTCGCTCTTTTTTGTATTCTCTCCAGCATGTCTATATCCCCTCTCTGATAAGGACTCCACACATGTACACAGTACTCCAATCTAGGTCTAACTAATGCTTTATTCAGTTTGACTATCACTTCCTTGCTCCTATGTTTAATATTTCTTTTTATCATCCCTAACATTGCATTTGCCTTTTTTACTGCTACCTGAACTTGCTCCCTCACCTTACATGTATGATCTATTATAACCCCCAAGTCCCTTTCTTTATCTATCTTTCTAATATTGTTCTCTCCCATTCTGTAATTATGTTCCATATTGGATCTACCCATGTGGATGACTGTACATTTATCTACATTAAACTCCATTTGCCAGATTACAGACCATTCTCGAATTTTATCTAAATCCGACCTCAATATATCTCACTGTTGAGACTCAGCCCTTGATCATGAGATATGTCCGCACACGAGGCGAATAACATCTCCGTGCCATGACCAGGCTTGTCCCCTGGTTAAATGCAATCCTGCCTCGCTCTTTACCTGTCTGCTATTAGTCATCCCAATGGACACAGAAGAGATGCAGGCCAGCGGACATTGCACTTCTGCCCTATTGTGACAACCTCCCAGGTGGCGGGGAATGCTAGGCGTACCATCACTGCAGATGAGCCGAGAAAATAAAAGGAGCAAGGAGATACCTCACTCACATGCATATGCGACGTTTCTGGCAGGACGTGACGATCCTGGGACACAGACACACTGGACTGCCTCTCTTCCGAGATACTTGAAAAACTAGTACATAGTCCATTATATCATATCATTGCCACACCCTATAGACACGAGTAGGGAAGACTCGATAGTCCTGCAAGACAACTTCCCTAAGAGAGACAACTTTGACCAAAAACAACTGCTGCCTTGCAGATAGGCTGAGGACAGCCAAAGGCTAAGGAGGGTATCCCTACAGAAATGCCTGTTATAATCGGATGTACTGGGCCACAGGCTTAACAAAGTAACACAGTGCAACATATATCGCTGTAACCAGCGTACGATGAAGAGGAAGAAAAATCAAACATACCTGTTTGAGTACTCTCTTCTGATTTATTGTCACTTTCAGACTTGACATCAAACATAGGTGTAGGTGAGACTCCAAACTCATTCAAATCTTTTGCCATTTCTTGCTCTTTTATCTTCAACATGTGTTCCTGTATCTGCTCCTTCTTAGCTAACATCTGCGTACAACAACAAAATGATTGTTGTATACAGAAAACAGCACTGACAGATTTATCAAGTCTACTCATGATATGCTATGTAAAAACAACAACAACATGACAGCACGTACAATGTAGACGACATTCTGAGATCTAGACAGAGAAATACTGAAGATAAGGTGATTTATATGTAGACCCAAAATATCAATCCCCATTGTCTACCCAGATAAAGAAAATGAAATCACTAGTTCACCCAATAGAAAATTCTGTTCAAACTACTAGTACAGGCACTAATTATTGCTGAAGAAATTATCGACACAACAAGCCAATGCCTGCAGTTTGTACTCCTTACAGAAGCAATGTCAGTTCTGCAAGCACTCAAGAATGATAAACTGCCAGAGCTTAAAAAAGCTAACTAAAAGTCAAGAGAACGGTAGTGCTATAGTGGATCTATCACACTGTGGCATACCAAAAAATTAGAGCAGACAAGGGAGCAACACAAGAACAAACACACACCCCCCCCAAACAGTATCTATCCCATAAGGAAGGTCGACCAAACGAGAGACAACTATCAGTGCCTTGATCGAGTTGAGCAAGTGATTTTGTTCCACATGAGAACAGGATGTAACAAATTGAATGGTCACTTACACATGCTAAAATTAACCTAACTACCCTTGTGTATGTACGAGCAAGCAAAACAGACGGTTGAACATATCCTGCAAGACTGTTTTATGCTTAGGCATATGTGTACTGAGCACTGACACACAAAGATGAACCTCTGCACAAAGGTGTTTGGAAACCTAGATAAACTCTCCATCACAGGAACCTTAATCCACAGAACTGGTCTTCACAGGCAGACATAATAAACAATGTGGCAAAGGAGAGGAACTGATAAATAACTGCTAACTTCTACTTCCAGAACATTATATTATTCTAAATCACAGCATGATCATCTACTAAATAAGTGGCTAGAGATATATGTGTGTGTCATTATATAATAACTTAACATCTTTATACTGGTTTAGAAGACTACAGAGTCTGTATACAACCAGTTTAATTTACATTACCTTGCTCTAAAAGCTATGCACATCCAATTTATTCTTAAATGCATTCCAAGCATTCACCACTCAATGACTAAAAAACTATTTTCTAATATCTTCTTCTTCGTACGCAGTCAGACAGTAACCATTATTTTTTCGAAAAAAGCTGCGGTCATCCTGAGGCTGTCGACACTGCCATAGAGCTTGTCTTGTGGTTCCACTGGTGATGGCCCCATCTGCTCTCTCTGATCCTCGTATGTCGGGCAGTTCTGCAGCAGATGTTCAGCGGTCATTTTCCCGGTACCACACATCTTCAATTTGTTGAATAGGTGGTACCTCAGTCTATTGTGGCCAGTGCGAAGTCTGAAGACAACGACCTGCTCTCTTCTGTTCAGCTGGTAATATGCATCGTTTTTGGTGTAACCAGTATGTTCGGTTTCCCATTTGGTCATGTATCTGGCTTTAATAAGCCGTTTTGACTCTTCGTACGTCATACTAGTATCTGTTTGTGGTAATCTGTAATTATGTTCCATATTGGATCTACCCATGTGGATGACTGTACATTTATCTACATTAAACTCCATTTGCCAGCTTACAGACCATCCTTGAATTTTTGTATCTAAATCCGACCTCAATATATCCACTTCTGCTTTGAATGAGACACTACTGCATAGTTTTGTGTCAGCAAATTTTGCAATCATGAATACTATATCAATGTCCTAATAGTTTATATATATCAAGAACAAAATTGGTCACAAAACTGAGCCCTGTGGCACTCCACTTTTTACTTCACACCACCCAGAGTACTCATTATTTATGCCCACTCTCTGCCTTTCAATCCATTTTATCAACTTCCCCCCCTATTCCATGTGAGATTAGCTTTTAAAATAATCTTTGATGAGGTACTCTATCAAAGGCCTTTGCAAAATCTAGACAAATAACATCCACTGGCTCCCCTTTATCTATCATTTTAGTAACCTCCTCCATGAATTCTAATAGATTAAGCACGATCTCCCTCTAGTAAACCCATGCTGACTATTTCTGATTAGATTAAACTTGTCTAAATGCATTACAATGTTTTCTTTGATTATTGACTAACAATTTACAGACTATGCTCATGAAACTCACTAGTCTATAATTTGGTGGATCTGATTTTTTTCAAACAGCAATTTTGGATGAATACCATCTTGACCTGGACATTTATTCACTTTCAACCCCTCCAATTTTTTTAAAAACCGTGTCCTCTATAATACAGATTGATCTTAATACTACTGTTTCCATGTCTCTTTGAAAGATATATATATAGGCTCTGGGATCAGTCCTCTTTTGTGTAAACTGTGCCAAAGTACTGATCGAGTAGATTAACTGCCTACCTATTCTTATTTTTCCTGTACTGTCTATGAGAGGGCCTTCTTTTTCTTTCGTTCTTTGTTTATTTCTAACATAAGAAAAGAAGCTTTTACTATCAGTCTTGATCCTCTGAGCAAGTTTTTTCTTCAAAGTATATTTTTGCTGCTTTATTCACTATTCTGCTTATCCAAATCTTTTGAATATTTTTCTTTTGATTTACCTGCCTCTATATACATATTTTCCCTGCTTTATTTTTAGCTCTTCTAGATTTAACTACAAATCTAGTTATCCACTTTTTATGCTTGGGGTTTACATCCCTACATGGAACACATTCCTCTTTTAGCTTTTCTAGAACTGTTTTAAAACTCTCCCACTCTTGTTCAACATCTGTTCCTCTGACAATATCTTTTTGTAGTAACAATTCAAAAATTCAGTAAAGATTCAAGATACTGCACAGTCACACTAGTATATGTATGTATGTATGTATGTATGTATGTATGTATGTATGTATGTATGTATGTATGTATGTATGTATGTATGTATGTATGCATGCATGCATATATTTATATAAATATATATATATATAAATATACATATATATAAATATGTATATATATATATATATATTTATATATATATATAAATATATATATATAGCAGGAACATTGTTTCTTGGTGTGCATAAATTATAAACACTAGCGCTAAAGTTGATTGGAGTTTATTTTTTAGCATGTTTTCTCCTTTTTGTGCCTCCAGTAAAATGTAAATACTGTAAAAATAACTGCACCAAATTAGGTGTAACTTTCAGAACATCTTCACGTGTGGATTACCTTCAAAAGAAATCATCAGTAAATTTGTGTATTGGTTTAGAACTGAATAATTATGCAACTATAATCCTTTATACACAAATGTTCAACTCCATTTGCAAAACATGTGCATTCCATTGTATTGTATTCTGGCCTCAATTGTGAATAATTTGGTACATAATGTGTTTAATCTTGGAACTTTTTTTTGAAGATAAAAAGATCCCAAATAAGTGATGCTGTGTTTGAGTTTCACATAGCAAAAAAATTGTGTGTCCAGAGGTCAAAAATATGTGAGAGTGAATGGGTTAAATCAACAAAACCAATGAGAAATGAGTGTTTATCTTATTTTAGCTGTAACTTTTTTTTATTTGTTATGATACTGGAATAAATTTTGAGTATGTTATGTATGAATGCAGGAGTGTCTAAAATGTCATGCTAGTGTGCAAAAGGTAGAAATTGCTGTACATGTGTCCTGCTACAATTAGCATGTCTCCCACTACAATAAAAGCCCAACCCACCGTGAGCTGTGCACACCGACCGTGCACCCTGTGTTGTTGACATTAGTGCCACTAGGCTTAGAATCATCGTAAACTGATCTGACCATCAACGATATCACTGCTGTGGTATAGATCTAGATCATCGGTATAACTCTATCTCAATATCTGATTGATTATCATGATAATCAAAGTCTAGCTTGTCAAGTGAATCAAACAGATTCCGTTGGCCTTGCATGCTCCCTATCAGATAAATTGCTCATATTTTGATGAAAATACATTGTTTTCAATACTTTTATCAATACTTTCTCCTTGCATACGAATTCAAACCAGAAGGCAGCGATAGGCGTCGTAAAAAAGAAACAAATGCAATGAGAACAAGCTGTTTTCAGTGGTATAAGGATTTGAGGGCATCAGTGGTATAAGGATTTGAGGGCATCAGTGGTATAAGGATTTGAGGGCATCAGTGGTATAAGGATTTGAGGGCATCAGTGGTATAAGGATTTGAGGGCATCAGTGGTATAAGGATTTGAGGGCATCAGTGGTATAAGGATTTAACTTAACATCTTTATACTGGTTTAGAAGACCCTGCAGAGTCTGTATACAACCAGTTACATTTACATCACCTTGCTCTAAAATCTATGCGCATCCAGTTTATTCTTAAATGCATTAACTGTCCCTGCCTCCACTACCTCCCCTGGCAATGCATTCCAAGCAGACACCACTCTCTGACTAAAAAAATATTTCCTAATATCTAACCTGGACCTCTCTTTAATCAGCTTGTAGCTATGCCCTCGTGTTATTGTAGGTGGCTGTATTTTAAAAAACTTGTTATAGTCTAATTTATTGATTCCTCTGATCATCTTATAAACCTGTATTAAGTCACCACGAATTCTTCTCTCTTCGAGACACTGTAGGCCGGTTTTTCTGAGTCGTTCCTCATAACTGTAATTCTGGAATCCCACTATCATCTTTGTCGCTCTTTTTTGTATTCTTTCTAGCATGTTTATGTCCCCTCTATGATAAGGACTCCACACCTGTACACAGTACTCCAATCTAGGTCTAACTAAAGCTTTATACAGTTTGACGATCACTTCCTTGCTCCTATGTTTAATATTTCTTTTTATCATACCTAACATTGCATTTGCCTTTTTCACTGCTACCTTAACTTGCTCACTCACCTTTCCTGTATGATCTATTATAACCCCTAGGTCCCTTTCCTTATCTATCTTTCTAATATTGTTTTCTCCCACTCTGTAATTATGTTCCATATTGGATCTACCCATGTGGATGACTGTACATTTATCTACATTAAACTCCATTTGCCAGCTTACAGACCATTCTCGAATTTTATCTAAATCCGACATCAATATATCCACTTCCGCTTTAGATGAGACACTACTGCATAGTTTTGTGTCATCAGCAAATTTTGCAATCATGGATCTCATATCAATGTCCAAATCATTTATATATATCAAGAACAAAATTGGTCCCAAAACCGAGCCCTGTGGCACACCACTTTTCACTCCACTCCACTCAGAGTACTCCTTATTTATGCCCACCCTCTGCCTTCTTCCCGTTAACCAATTTTCAATCCATTTGGCAACTTCGCCACCTATTCCATGTGATTTTAACTTTAGAAATAATCTTTGATGAGGTACTCTATCAAAGGCCTTTGCAAAGTCTAGATAAATAACATCCACTGGCGCCCCTTTATCTATGATTTTAGTAACCTCCTCCATGAATTCTAATAGATTTGTTAAGCATGATCTCCCTCTAGTAAACCCATGCTGACTATTTCTAATTAGATTAAATTTGTCTAAATGCATTACAATGTTTTCTTTGATTATTGACTCTAACAATTTACAGACTATGCTCGTTAAACTCACCGGTCTATAATTTGCCGGATCTGATTTTTTGCCTTTTTTGAATAAGGGGATCACTCCTGCATCTTTCCAATCCCGTTTGTAAGTGATTGAGAACATAATATAGCCAATGGTTTTGCTAGTTGGTTTCTAATTTCATACAATTTGCCCTCATTTGAGGGCATGAGTGGTATAGGATCTTATGGGTTAAGAAGTTGAATGGACAAGTGTCTTCAGAGGGTGACATATTAACTGAATTTCTCAAGTCTCACAAAAAGGTTTTTAGCTGCCACATGATGGAGTAATAGAAGCAGAATGCCATAAAGCTGGTGAACATAAAATTTCTGTATTGCCTTCAAGACTAAGCAGCGGGTGTTCGAAACCCACAACTTTCACGCAGACCCTGGTCTCCAGGGAGGAGAGATCAATCACCTAGTCCTATGAAAGGAAGTCTGTTTGCCACTGCCCACACAAAAGTTGCACATAAAAATTAGTGCAACTCTTACCCAATACACCATATCCCTTCCCGAGTTTAGCAAGTTTTATTTTTTTTTTAAAAAAAAGGAAATTGAGAAAGAAGAGGATAAAAAATTAAATGAAAGAAAGAGCTTGCTAAGAGTATCTTCAACAACATGTCAACTGTCTGTTTCTTCTTTGTCCGTTCTCAATCTCCCTCTACTAAGCCCTTAAAATGGCTTTAAATCATTCACTCCCATGAGCCGACACACTGGCTTCCGGTTTTTTTATAGAAAACTCAGAAATCGATATATCGGCTTTTGCGACTGTTCACAACATCACATTTTCTCCCATTCTAGATATAAATTTTATTTTGATTATTGGTGGAAGTCCAGATTTTGTATTTTTCATTACCGGAAGAGTTAATGTGATTTTAATTGAAAAAAAATGTTGATTTTCGTAACTTAGAAACCATAATTTTTTATTTGGAAGGCAGCCTTGAATCTAGCCCATGACCCTTCAGCCAGACCAAATAGTTTTTACAGTACAAGCTCGGTGATAGATAGATTATATTGTTGCTAGCATTAGTGATGGAGTTATCGATCGTCCTGATAGCAATATTTCAATTTCTTCATCTAGTCTTAGTTCTAAGTCAAGCGATGAAAAAAATGAAACTAAATCTACGAGGGGACGGAGCCCTCTTTTCTCTCAAGCTATGGTAGTAGCAGTTCAACAATTTAGTAAAGGTTCAAGATCTTGCCAGTCATGCTAATGTGTTTAATATATATTGAATACAGCAGCAACATTCTTTCTGGGTGTGCGTAAATTGTAAACACTCACGCTGATGTTGATTTTTTTGGGGGGGGGGGGGGGGGGGGGGTGTTTATTTATTTTTGTGCACGTTTTCATCTTCACGTGCCTTCAGTAAAATGTAAATACTGTGGGGAAAAACTGCACCAAATCAGGTGTAACTTTCAGAACATCTTTTCTTGCGGATTACCGTCAATAAAAAGTCATTACGTAATGTGTGTATGTGTTTAGAGCTGAATAATGTGCTGATGAGGGAACAATTGGTTTCATAATTTAAAAAAAGATTAAAAAAACCATTATGCAACTATAATCCCTCAAACACAAATTCCATTACATTCTGGCCTCAATTGTGAAGTTTGGTATATACAAGGGGCTTGTCACAAATCTTTACCCTGACCACGAAGGAGTAGGAAGAGAAAGTTGAAATTTGGCACAGTGCTTAATCCTTCTCAATGTAGCCACCACCTGAATTTATACATTTCTGTGTGGCCTTGAAAAGATATTCAGAATAAAATAACACATTTTTTCTAACTAAACCAGTTAGCACAAGCCAGTGTGACATCTTCGTCTCTGTCAAAATGATTTCCTTTCAGCTGTTATTTAAATTTTGGGAAAAGAAAAAAGTCTGATGGAGCTAAATCCGGAGAATATGGTGGGTATGGAAGAATTTCAATATTCAAATCGTTGGCTATTTGCAGCACAAGCCTTGCTTTGTGCCTTGAAGCAGGCAAAATTTGAGTGTGCGCCATCCCTCGTTTTTTGGTCATAGTCTTTCTTAGTTTGGTAAGGAGATCTGCATAATATTGCCCATTAACCATGAGGCAGGTAATCTTTCAAAATGACACATTTGACGTCCCAAAAACAGCCAGCATCATTTTTTTTTGCAAATTTCTGTGCTCTTGGCTTGACATGTGTTGGTTAGTCCGGGGTTTTCCACTGCATGCTGGAAATTTTGGATTCTGGGTAATAATGGTAAACTCAAGTCTCATCTACAGTCATCATGGTCTGCAAATTGTTTTTCGCTTAACACATTTTGAGCGACTGGTCACAGCAATCAACCCTAATTTATTTCTATTCACATGTCAGCAGACGCGGGACTCAGCGGGCACACACTTTTCTCATGTTCAGTCTGTTGTGTAAAATTCTAAAAACTACTTTCATTCAGTATTGCTGACCTACATATCTCTGCAATTGTCATTTTCATTCCCGGTCAATGATTTTCTTCACTCTTGTAGCATTTTCATCGCTGCACTTTGAGGATGGTCTTTCTGATATTGAAAGATCACCAACTTGGGAACGGCCACACTTAAAATGTCCACACCAGATTTTTACAGAGGCATACGAAGGACAGAATTCCTCAAACACTGGTTCCATCTCCCTGTGTACTTCTGTGGGTGTTTTTCCCTGCAACATCAAGAATTTTATCACAGTTCTAACCTCTGATTTCTCCATTGTTCTAACAAACCGTTAGAGTAGCAGATCCGGTCAATAAGCTGTGTTGTGCCATGCACCATACTGGGTAAACCCGTCGAGGAGGGAAATTCATGCTTCTCAAGTCCAGTACAAATCATTTGAGCTACATATGTGCCAAATTTAAACTTTCTCCTCCTGCTTCTTCATAGTCAGGGTAAAGAGTTATGAACAAGCCTCTTGTAATATGTGCTATTTCAGCAAACTTTGATTAAAGACAAATAGATCACAACTGTGATTCTTTTTTTCTTTTTTTGCGTTCGCCTTATTTCTCTAATCCCGAAGGCGGTGTGCGTTGCACTATGGTTTTTATTTTGCGCCTGTTTGGCCCAGTGCATCCGACTTCAACATGCATTTTATGTAAGGGCCTGCTTCCTCGGGGTAACGGCCGGTGCTGTGATGGGAATCGAACCCAGCACCTTCTGATTGTGAGCCGTGTCACTTAACCACTAGCCCACGCCGTCCCCGATTCTGCGTTTGAGTTTAACATTTGAAAAAAGTTTTGTTTAGAAGCCCAAAATATTTAGGAGTGAATGAGTTAAAGTGGTAGGATGTAGTCCAGAGAACGGAATGCGCTGTGTCGTAGTTGCAACTTGACTGCGATATTTGTACTTTCGGTCAGACGTAGACTTCAGCGTGGCATTATTGGGTACAGAGTTAGCCATCCCTCCTCCTTAGCCAGTCTGGGAACAGAGTTAGCCATCCCTCTTCAATCCCTTTTCCTTAGCCAGTCCGGGTACAGAGTTAGCCATCCCTTTGATCCCTTCTCCTTAGCAAGTATGGGTACAGAGTTAGCCATCCCTCTTTGATCCCTTACCCTTAGCCAGTCTGGGTACACTGGGGACAGTTAGCCATCCTTCTTTGACCCCTTCTCCTTAGCCAGTCTGGGTACAGAGTTAGCCATCCCTCTCTGATCCCTTCTCAAAAATTTTCAACCGAATGACTAAATACCAGGATGTCATGAATTCCAAGCCAATGAAAAACAAGAGAGGCAACAATCTCACAAACAGCAACACATTTCGAAAGCAGGTGTTCACAGAATGAGACATGATCAGCATTACCTTCAGTTTTAACAGTGTGTGAGGCAGATTTGTCTTCCCATGCCATGCATACTTGTTTTTGGCAGCCCTGCTAACAATTTCCACACTTTCCAACACATTGACTATGTCATATATCCTTCGTCGTTCTACTCCTACAAGATGAACATTAATAAATCAATCAGAGATTTTATAGATGTTAACTTACTTCCATTGACATAATAATTTATTTTCATTCATCTTATCCATAGCCTAGAAAGTTGGTGAGACATCACATTTCCATAACCTAGAAAGTTGGTGGGACATCACATTTCCATAACCTAGAAAGTTGGTGAGACATCACATTTCTATAACCTAGAAAGTTGGTGAGACATCACATTTCCATAACCTAGAAAGTTGGTGGGACATCACATTTCCATAACCTAGAAAGTTGGAGAGACATCACATTTCTATAACCTAGAAAGTTGGTGAGACATCACATTTCTATAACCTAGAAAGTTGGTGAGACATCACATTTCTATAACCTAGAAAGTTGGTGGGACATCACATTTCCATAACCTAGAAAGTTGGAGAGACATCACATTTCTATAACCTAGAAAGTTGGTGAGACATCACATTTCTATAACCTAGAAAGTTGGTGGGACATCACATTTCCATAACCTAGAAAGTTGGAGAGACATCACATTTCTATAACCTAGAAAGTTGGTGAGACATCACATTTCTATAACCTAGAAAGTTGGTGAGACATCACATTTCTATAACCTAGAAAGTTGGTGAGACATCACATTTCCATAACCTAGAAAGTTGGTGGGACATCACATTTCCCTCAATTATGAACTGATTGTTTCCATTGTCAGTGTTGCTGTCCAACACAACACAACCTGGGCATTCCTCACTTTCTCGTTTCCTGGACTGTCCCCTTTAGTATTATTATTCGGTAGCCCATTTGATCTTGGCACATGACCATAACATTTGAGTTGGTGTATTTTTACAACAATGAGTAGGACTTTATATGGTCCACCACTGATGGATTGTATTTCATATGTTGATATTTGAAATATGATCATCGCACGTTATTCTGAGAACCTGAGGGTATCGCACCTCAATAACTTGGGTTTTTCTGTTTGAAGTCAGTATATTTTTAATTAATATTAAATAAACCAAGCTTCATAACACGCTAACAATATTAGGTCAAATATATAGGTCTAAGCGTATGTTACATCAATGTAGAAATACAAGTTTCATATTTCAGTTGATATAAGCAACGTCTTTATTGTGTTACATTTCCTTGCACGTTATTTGAAGACAATTTTAATTTAACATATACTCCTTACCTAAATCCTTTGCTACTTCATCAAGACAGATGTCAATCCGTATAGTTCCTGGGTGCTCTGGATATCTTAATAAAAATCTGGAAAGTCAAATAAATGCCAACTTTCAAGGTAGAAACATCGCATAACAATTCAATTGCAAGACCCATCAGTGACACTCTGATATACATTACAATATTTGTTTTAAATAGGGTAACAGTTTCTTCAATTTCAGTCTGCAATGGTTGCAAATGTTCTTTCACAACACAATAATAATATCTAAGTGTCCTTGTTCAACCCCTAATATTATAAATATTATTTTAGGCCATCTGTAATGTTAATTTACAACAAAAATATAGTTACTCAACAATTTTTTGTAATGTTTCTTTCCTGTAAAATAGTCAATGGTTGTCTGTATCATTAAATCACATATCAATTAAAGTATGTAGCTCAAGAGTCAACACATGTATCAAGATATCCATAAATAGCTTCCTAGAGGCCTGTAAGGCATTGACAAGTTCACCACACTATTTTTTAAAGGTAGTTTGTGTGTGTGAAAAGAGAGAGAAGAATAGAAAGTACAACTTTGATATAGTTCAGGACTAGCTATATGCCCATATAGAGTTGTTACATATAAATGTTTGTCTAAACTAGATTCCTATTGCAAACGTCAGCAACACAATATATATTTAATATCAATCATAACTAAAATTAAAACTTGTTTAATTGTGCATCACTTACTTGTCACATAATCTTCCAAGCGATTTATCTTTGCGGGAAGTGATAACTTCCAGTTCCAAACTCAGTGCACTGTCTTGAGAAGAGGCAAACTCTGTGTAATCGTGACTGTTCTCCTCGGAGGGACTGACAATTTGATTTGTTGTTGCAGTGGTACTTGAAGATGCAATAGAAGCTGTTGAAGACCGTTCTTCATCACAACCATTTTCTTTCTGTAGTTGCATCCGGCGAATTTCAGGACTTACTGCATTACACAGAATTTTGAGGTTCCAAGTTGGACTTGGTGGTGGAGTTGTCACACACCCCTCTGCCCCTATCTGATGCTTTGCACCATTTGTCATAGATCCTTGGTTATTGTTTGAATCAAATATATAATCTTCCTGGACAGAATCCAAGCTATCATCATTTTCAAAACATAAATTTTGTATATTAGAATTATTCATATTTGAACATTCTAAAGGTCTCCGCTGTTCATTAGATGCTGAGAGTAACAATTGTGACCTAGCTGGTTTCGCTGATTTTTCAGGCTCCATATTTTCCTTTCCAAACTGCTTCAGACATGTTCCTTGTACTAATACTGGATTTTTCTTATATCCCAAGCCACTATTTTCACATCCTCCATGAGACGGCTTGTCAGATTTGCATCTTCGCAAGACTTGGTATTTATGACCCTTTTGAGAATTTCCTACAGCGGGTTTCACATGTGAGAAAATGCTGAATCCATCCAAGGCAGTCTTTTCATCCATTTCTGGAAGCGAGAAATAAACAATTCAAACATGTTTGAGTTACAAGAGAATACTGAGCCTGTTGTTTCAAGAGTGTATATTGCATTTCTAGATTCAAGAGGTCAGATAAACATAACACATCATAATTATTACAAAATGATGAAATTGGAGTAGAGCACATTTGCTTGTGACTGGGACTAAATTCAATGCATAACACTGATAACTAGTTGATTGTTATGTTCAAAGGTTTTGTTATATGTGGACTGCGGCTGTCGCTTATTTATAATTATATTTCTATTGCTCATAACTGAAATGTAACAATAAACAGCGTTCTTGAAAAAAAAAGTTTGAAAAATTTCATGTTATGTATTTTCTTCTTCATTCTGACAATCTAAAATCTGTTCAGCCATCCACAGAAGGCAGATAGAGTTGTGGTGATAGCAGGGAGACTCTGGGCCTGTGGTGTTACTTAACAAGGAGACCAGTTCAGAGTTCTGGTGATAGCAGGGAGACTCTGGGATTGTGGTGTTACCTAACCAAGGAGACCAGTTCTGGTGATGTCAGAGAGACTGGGTTCTGTGATATCAGGAGGTGGTTAATCAGATGATGTAAACAGAACAGTTGCCACTTCACGATACTCTATTAACAAAATAATAGCACAGTTACTGAGTTAGTCTTGCCAAGTTTGAATTTCAGAAATGCTTTTACTTAGAATGAATATTTCAAATGTGTCACTTGTGCGTGCATTGAATCAAGTGTTTATTTATTATAGTATATTAATTATTTTACAATTAAATTCAATAACCTTGTAAATTTGTGTGTATTTATGAAGTTCTTTGTTAAAAATCATTACCGTTTCTTTTATTTTGACAACGGGTTTTCCTGTCTCATAAATTGGTATCTGGCCTTTGTTATAACATACTAGCTTTAGAGTTTAGTCTTTGGAAGAGAAGACATCTAGTTGATTATCTTCTAAGCAGATGATTCCTATTGTTAAGTTGTTTCATATGCTCATATTATTTCAATGTGTAACAACGGTCTCTTTAAATACATAGGCTGCAGTGCCGCCCTATAGAATAGACTTGACAATCAAACCAGAGTTAGCAAGCTTTGCTAAGTTTCTATGACTCACTACGTAGGCCTGCTTCTATAATTTACACGTCACATATTTTGAATGCTAGTGTTAAATATTGCTCTTCCACCGACTTTTATGTGCTTTTTAACTACGTCTAGACCCAACAGTAATATTCTCAGCTAATATGCAGACATACAACCTGTGAATGAAACTGGTGTCTTGTCCTGACCGCTAATTCGGGCAATGCGCCATAACGCACCTTCCTTAGTTCTAAAGTGACAAGAGCACCGATCGTGTTTGATGATGCAAAACGACCATTTTTTCAAGCCCAGTTACTCCTTCATCAGCATACGGATATACACATTCAATTTGTTCATTCGCTACCCACATCACCTACCTTCGTCATGAAATGTTGTTTAGCAAGAAGACAAAAGTCAGAAAGCGACCGGGCTTTCCGTTAGCCAGTGAACTGGATGTGTGTGTACTGTATGATCTGCTGCCTGTTCTCGTCTGTCGGCCTCGATATCAAGCGTTCGAAATTGGCGCGTGATAGCAACGCATTTTTTACTTCCCAGGCCCCGGAACGAGCATTGCAGAGAATGTGAAAACCGCGCCTCGTCCTATGTTTACCTTTGGCGGAGTGGGCGGCTCCTTGCTTGTGGTGACGGCGCTAACAACAGAACGGCGGCAAACTCCAAGCAAATGGACGGTACTGGCTAGGGTCAGCGGCGGACGATTCACATTTTCTTGGGTCGAGAGAGTTTTGATGTACCCGGCAATATCCTTCTCCTTTGTCAAGTACCCATAACGTCAATTTAGACGGTGCCAAATGGTAACCATGAACTGTTTAGAAACATTATCCCGTCCTATATACGTAGACAGACAGACAGACAGACAGACAGACAGACAGACAGACAGACAGACAGACAGACAGACAGACAGACAGACAGACAGACAGATAGATAGATAGATAGATAGATAGATAGATAGATAGATAGATAGATAGATAGATAGATAGATAGATAGATAGATAGATAGATAGATAGATAGATAGATAGATAGATAGATAGATAGATAGATAGATAGATAGATAGATAGATAGATAGATAGATAGATAGATAGATAGATAGATAGATAGATAGATAGATAGATAGATAGATAGATAGATAGATAGATAGATAGATAGATAGATAGATAGATAGATAGATAGATAGATAGATAGATAGATAGATAGATAGATAGATAGATAGATAGATAGATAGATAGATAGATAGATAGATAGATAGATAGATAGATAGATAGATAGATAGATAGATAGATAGATAGATAGATAGATAGATAGATAGATAGATAGATAGATAGATAGATAGATAGATAGATAGATAGATAGATAGATAGATAGATAGATAGATAGATAGATAGATAGATAGATAGATAGATAGATAGATAGATAGATAGATAGATAGATAGATAGATAGATAGATAGATAGATAGATAGATAGATAGATAGATAGATAGATAGATAGATAGATAGATAGATAGATAGATAGATAGATAGATAGATAGATAGATAGATAGATAGATAGATAGATAGATAGATAGATAGATAGATAGATAGATAGATAGATAGATAGATAGATAGATAGATAGATAGATAGATAGATAGATAGATAGATAGATAGATAGATAGATAGATAGATAGATAGATAGATAGATAGATAGATAGATAGATAGATAGATAGATAGATAGATAGATAGATAGATAGATAGATAGATAGATAGATAGATAGATAGATAGATAGATAGATAGATAGATAGATAGATAGATAGATAGATAGATAGATAGATAGATAGATAGATAGATAGATAGATAGATAGATAGATAGATAGATAGATAGATAGATAGATAGATAGATAGATAGATAGATAGATAGATAGATAGATAGATAGATAGATAGATAGATAGATAGATAGATAGATAGATAGATAGATAGATAGATAGATAGATAGATAGATAGATAGATAGATAGATAGATAGATAGATAGATAGATAGATAGATAGATAGATAGATAGATAGATAGATAGATAGATAGATAGATAGATAGATAGATAGATAGATAGATAGATAGATAGATAGATAGATAGATAGATAGATAGATAGATAGATAGATAGATAGATAGATAGATAGATAGATAGATAGATAGATAGATAGATAGATAGATAGATAGATAGATAGATAGATAGATAGATAGATAGATAGATAGATAGATAGATAGATAGATAGATAGATAGATAGATAGATAGATAGATAGATAGATAGATAGATAGATAGATAGATAGATAGATAGATAGATAGATAGATAGATAGATAGATAGATAGATAGATAGATAGATAGATAGATAGATAGATAGATAGATAGATAGATAGATAGATAGATAGATAGATAGATACCCCATGTAGCCCCCAGGACCCCTTACACTGGTAAAGAAATAATAGGAAACCACACCCCAAAGCATTTTGTTAACGGTTACTGAACCGAGTTGTGCGTAGGGCTAGCTACCTCATCGCGTAAAACAAATTGCTACAGAAACTGTGATTGCAACAGTACGCAGAGTGTTTGGCGCAGCATTCTTGTAATGGTGGTGGTCTTTTGTTTCATAGGGAGCGGAATGGATGAACGATTATATATGTATTGGAGGGTGTGTGGTATCTGTTCGCGCTTGTATGTACTATATGTTAGCAGACAACGGTATCCGAGTTGTATCCACTATTCCAAGCTTAGAAAAAACACTTGTAGTTTAGAATTAATTGTTACAAATAAACAATAGCACTCAGGCATTCGAGCTAATCAGTCTGATACAGTTGTATGGACGGGGTCGAGGGAGGCATGACGGTGACTTTGGTGGACACACGGGTCTGATCATTCACGGCCGGATGTCTCGAGACTAGGAGGTCCATAAATATTGTGAGTGTGAAGGGATTGAATGAACAAAGTGACAGTTAGTTGCGATGGTGTGAACACTTATTTGCTTGAAGTGGTTGGTTTAGGATGAGAGGTTGAATTGAAAGGAGGTTTTGGGTAAGGAAAAGATGAATACATACTGAGCTAGTGCGTGATACTTAATCAGTTAATCACCGAGAAAGATCCTGGATCCGCGGGCGGTGATTCGACAAAAGGGTCGACAGTTTATGGGAGAGAACAAGACAGGTTGGAACATGAAATCTAAGAAGAATGTGGCACTGGATAGACCACACAATGCGAAAGCATAAAGCCAGTATTACCAGCCAATCTCTGTTATGAAATTCATAAGGCAAAGGAAGGTCTAAGAACACATAGAAATGAGGT
Organism: Ariolimax columbianus; assembly: GCA_036924085.1. Classification (NCBI taxonomy): domain Eukaryota; kingdom Metazoa; phylum Mollusca; class Gastropoda; order Stylommatophora; family Arionidae; genus Ariolimax; species Ariolimax columbianus. The sequence continues at coordinate 89,207,929 of JAVGWX010000011.1, read as the reverse complement.
GCATATTTGTAAAACGGGGAAAAGTTGGAAAACTGGAGAAAATAGGACAACCAATCTGCTTGGAAAGGGTTGGTTGATGCTTATGTACCCACGGTGATAAGGGCGAAGAAGACGAAGTTGGAGGAAAGGAAGAAGAAGAGGTGATTGGCACTGAATGTTGAACATATTAGGTATGTTCAACTTTCTAAATTATCAATATCATCCTTTGTTATATCTACTTCCGGTGACGTGGAGTGTCCCAACTATTGGCTGTCGCTTCTTCGACTAGTCGTCTCCTCGACCATTTTACCATATAGTCATGTCCGCCTCGAATTTGAGATCTTATTTGTGGTACTGCTTGATCAGGATCCAATCTATAGTTCACTGACGCTGACGCAAGCAGCCAGCTATGAATCGCCGGCTGATGTCAGCTTTTTCCCTGCTGCATCTTCGGCCCCTCACTATGTTTCATGTACACAGTTAGTCCATCTTTGTCTTGATCTTTCCATTGCTCTGACCTTGCTATCTGATGTTATAAGCTCGTGCAGCGTACTTGTTATCAGGCTTTATTGTTATATGTTCTAACCACCCAGATCTGTGTGTCGATAAATGTTATTTGTGACATTGTTCATACTTTCTGTTGAATTTCTTTCTGTTTCAGTGTGCCTCTTCTAGTGAACCCGACAGCTTTTATCAAGCATCCAATTTCATAGTTTGTGATCTTTCTTTCGTGTGTCTTGGTCAGGGTCCATGTTTGACAACGATAACAGAAAGTGTGTATAGATATGCCAATGATAATAATAATTTGTTTCTCCATTGGAATGTATGTGTCTCAGTAGTTTTTTATCACCGCACTTATTTGTCAAGTTCTCGTGACAGCTCCCTATCGCATATATACAGCAGCTACGTTCGATCAATCAAAACCTTTCATGTCCCGGCGAAGCTCTGGTCTTGAACCCAATACATGGCAAGTTCATCTGTCATAGGGCAACAGACCGAGTTCTGTCCACCGTCTGCCCTGTTTCTTCTATGTTTGTGTCCAGCTCCCTTCTCCGTGTGTGTTTTAGTCTACTTCTACATCTCTTGTCTTTGGGTATCAAGACCAGAAACTGTCTTGTAATGCTATCAGCTGGTTTCCTTAATCTATGTTATATCCAATGCCATCACCTTCTCCTCACATCATGTTCCACTGACATCTGTTTCAGTGTTTGGTTCGATCCAACAGATCCATATTAGTGATCCTGTCATACTATTTCAAACCATCTATTTTGTGCAGGCACTTATTTATAAAAGTCTGTACCATTTTCGTAGTTTTTGTTATTCTCCATGTTTCAGACCATACAATAGAACGGACTTGACATTGTAGCTACAGATGTGTATTTATGTGTTGGATTTGACTTATTTTGATTGTCATGTTTCTTAACGCAATGAAAGCTCCTCTAGCTTGTTATTTTCATAGTTTACTATATGTATCTTGATTGCACATCTTGTAGGAATGTGTCTCACAACACAATTTGATTTCGTTAGCTGCATTTATTCTCCTGTGTTTTATTTTCCCTTTGTATTCCCAGTTCCAATCTCCTTGACCTCTCATCGAGTAGACTTATTTGACTGTCAATCTGATTGTGGATATGGGACAAAAGAGATAAGACATCAGTCAGGTCCAGATCATCAAGTTGTTTTGACATTTTGTTGGTTGGTGTTGTTTTCAAGATCAAATCGATAGTCAACAGAAAGAGAAATGATGATTATAGACATCAGTGTCGTACATCAGCTATTATCCTCAAAGGTCTAAGAAAGCTGACCTTCATCTAGAACTCTACATTTCATATCTTCATATGTGTTCTTAATTATGTTAGTGAACTGCAGGGACACTCGATAGTGCCGGAGCGACTTCCAGAGAGTTTCTATGGCTAAGCTATCAAACGCTTGGTCATCGTCCACAAATCAGATATAAAGTGATGAGTTCTATTCTGCGTTTTGTTCAACTATTATTATACGTGTATTTGCCTGGTGTACACAAGACCTATTTTGCCGAAAGCCTACATATTCTTGTCTCAGCGTTTTGTCTACGATATATTTTAATCTTTTTAATATGATACTGATCAATATGTTCACAGACACTGCTCATAACATTAAATCACTCTCCAAATAACGAAAAGGAAGAATCAATTAAATAAAACAGCAGCATGCGACATGATCAAAGAACTGTACCCCAGAGAAGTGTGGATCCAGGTATATACTGATGGACCAACAACGAGAGCAGTGATGAATGGAGGAGCAGGAATCTATGTTGTCTACCCAGATAAAGAAAACGAAACCACTAGTTCATTCACTGAAACATTCTGTTCAAACTACTTCGCTGAAGTACAGGCACTAATTATTACTGCAGAAATTATTAGCAACACAACAAGCTAATGTCAGCAGATTGTATTTCTTACATATGCATGTCGTTTCTGCAAGCCCTTAGACATTATAAACTGCCAGAGATTAATGAAGCTGTGGGCGAACTAAAAGTCAGGAGAAGGGTAGTGATACAGTGGATACCACCATACTGTGGCATCCCAGGAGATGAGACAGCAGACAGGTTATGAAATGAGACAGCAGACAGGTTAGGAAATGAGACAGCAGACAGGTTATGAAATGAGACAGCAGACAGGTTATGAAATGAGACAGCAGACAGGTTAGGAAATAAGACAGCAGACAGGTTAGGAAATGAGACAGCAGACAGATTAGGAAATGAGACAGCAGACAGGTTAGGAAATAAGACAGCAAACAAGTTAGGAAATGAGACAGCAGACAGGTTAAGAAATGAGACAGCAGACAGGTTAGGAAATGAGACAGCAGACAGGTTAGTAAATGAGGCAGCAGACAGGTTAGGAAATGAGACAGCAGACAAGTTAGGAAATGAGACAGCAGACAAGTTAGGAAATTAGACAGGTTAAGAAATGAGACAGCAGACAGGTTAGGAAATGAGACAGCAGACAGGTTAGGAAATGAGACAGCAGACAGATTAGGAAATGAGACAGCAGACAGGTTAGGAAATGAGACAGCAAACAAGTTAGGAAATGAGACAGCAGACAGGTTAGGAAATGAGACAGCAGACAGGTTAGGAAATGAGACAGCAGACATGTTAGGAAATGAGACATCAGACAGGTTAGGAAATGAGACAGTAGACAGGTTAGGAAATGAGACAGTAGACAGGTTAGGAAATGAGACAGCAGACAGGTTAGGAAATGAGACAGCAGCCTGAGATCAAAAGGAACAGCAATGGATCCTGTTCCACGCCAGAACGGGACATAACAGATTGAGACTGGCCATACACATTCTAAAATTGGCCCCATCACCCATGTGTATATGTGGGCAGGCAGCAAAGACAACCGAACATCTCCTGCAGGACTTAGCCAATCACGTACTGAGCACTGGTGCACGGAGACGAATTAGTAAGACCTCATTTTTTTTTAAAACACGTCTAACGAAGAGAAGAAGACGATCAACAAATCCTTTATATTGATTCTCTGCAATAGGTGGATCATGTAATCTTAGGAAGAGATGACGTTGGATAGGTCACACACTGCGATAGTCCTAAGGCAACATCACCACGCAATTTCTCGTCAACCTTCACATTTAGGTCTCCCATAAAAATAGTAATGTCTTTACTTCTCCTTTTATACGTGAACGACCCACGTTAGCACTATTATTTTACTGACTAAATGAAAATGTTAATTGGCCACAGCTAAAGCAAAATAAACATATTCTTACCGTGACAACGACATTCTTGACTGACTTCACAATGGCAGTCGTAACAAGTCGCTGCCTGTTGAGGATAGAATACACAAGAACTACATATTTACCTAAAAAGCTTTACTGAAATATTAGAATCTACCTTAAATGAAAACATATACTATTATTTTACAAAAGTTTAAGAACAATACAAAGTTAAATAGAAACATTGAAAAGTCACTTCATCTACCCAACTAACATTCTTGAAACCATTTCCTACCGTATATTTATTTCGCGCGATATGACGTATCTTTGACGCCCACTAACATGGCGTAACCAATCGACTGTACCCAAAAGTATGTATCCTCTTTCTGTAGCCAATCATTGCGATACCGTCGGGGTCATGGTTCATATCCGGCACTAGAACAAGTTAGTGCAAAACAGCGAATATTATCAGTTTCCCCAATGAATAAAATCATGTCCTGACTAGTCTAGTCAAAGTCACATAACATGTACGAGCCTCCATTGATCGCCGTAACTCCATAGTAACTGGCTTCATTCTCCAGATATAATGTTGTCCATGTTACTGTTGTCCCTCCATTGCTGCAGGTAAAAATGAAAGGGGAAGTAACGTACTGAAACAGCAGAACATGCCCACCAGTTGGTGGTTGATAACTCTGAAAACTATGAATCGGTATCTATCAAATCGGTATCTATCAAATCGGTATCTATCAAATCGGTATCTATCAAATCGGTATCTATCAAATCGGTATCTATCAAATTGGTATCTTTCAAATTGGTATCAATCAAATTGCAGAAGTTTGAAATTAGCTGTGGGTCGAACAATGAGGCACACCCGAGAGAAGGAGGCAGGATTATGTACAACCAGCGGGCACAGAAATTATTCATATTCTCCGCTATTTTCGCTGTGGGAGTGAACACATATGAGTGTGCCAGGCGTGCTGTTGTGACCATTATATATAACGTGTTTTCTTTAGTCTTCATAAAAATGAGTTATGTTTACAAATTCCCAAAATGTTTTTTCTTTCGTCCTCTCAAAAACACAAAAGGATTACAGTAGTCCCCATATTCGTCTCTTCACTACTGTTTCTTTTGGTAAGCAAGATATTGTAGGTATAGTACAGGTACAGTACAGGTATAGAACGGGCACAGTACAGGTACGGTACAATAGATTTATAGTACAGGCTCAGTATAAGTGTAGAACGGGTACAGTACAGGTACGGTACACCTTTAGTCATGGCACAGGCATAGGTACATGCACAGGCGTAGTACATGTGTAGTACATGTGTAGTACATGTGTAGTACATTGAGCTTTTCGTCGAGACGAAGAGAAACAACTTGAAGAAATAAAGGACCTTAATCGCATATGGTCAACACTGATAAGGATGAGCAAAGATAAGGATCAGCAAAGATAAGGATCAACAAAGATAAGGATCAGCAAAGATAAGGATCAACAAAGATAAGGATCAACAATGATAAGGATCAACAAAGATAAGGATCAGCAAAGATAATTAAGCCATCTTGAACGATGGAGTTGGAGACAACACACTTTTGCTGAAATCTATTTTCACAAAAACGATTGAAAGTAAACGTGTACAGGACAATAGCGATGTCATTCAAAAGTAACAGACGAGAGATAGAAACATTTGATACCACTGTCTGCCAAGTGACAATCGATGACAGAGATCAATTACAAACAGCATTTGATGGGAAGGCGGACATTTGCTATAAACTACTTATAATACACCTGTAGATAACTCAATACTTCGTCCACTCTCGCGCTCATGTGACAGTGATACATCAGAAGATTTATTTCTGTCACACGAATTAGGAAGAGGCCGCCATGTACAGCTGATGCTGTTTCCAGCTGATTTCATCTGTCTATTTACAAGTCGTAATATCTGTGGTCACGCATCTAACACAAATTGCTCCCTTCCAGCATAGTTCACTCACTACTGCAGCCTTGCAATGCATTCCGTCATGCACATGCGCAGAAGGCCATGACTCATCCAACGGTAGTTCGTCAAATCAAAATAAGCACGGAGCGTTCACGCTTGCGCGTGCTAGCGTGGGGTAAGAATAGTCTGTAACGGTATGGTATTGATAGTAGTAGCTGTGGTAGCCAGGAGTGGGGGTACCGTTCTGTGTGCGTTTTTTCTGCTATAAATAGATTCAGTATGTGGTTTTGAGTACCCCTGTGTATAGCTTGATAGCTGGAATACTCTAAAATAACTCACGATCAAGAAGTTATCACTGATCGTTTTCTTGTTGGATCATTTGATCTGGATTGTGTTCATAAATTGTGTGTAATGGTGAACTTGGGGGAGCACCTCTATACTGTGGTTCGCTGTTCAAGTTAATCATTGATCACAAAGTAAGAGCATAAAGCCGCGAGAGAACGCGTGCACCACATGGGAAAGCAGACGTAATCAATTGATTTTCCAGGAAACGGCTGCTGGGTTTTTGTGTGACCTGAGCGTTGTATGCATGCCGGTGAGATATTACATTAGACGTGTTTGTTCATATAAAGAACACTAATATTAAAATGAATGCTCTGTTGTGTATTTTGTTTTAGAAATAGGTTAATTACTGATTGATTTATTAAATGCTTTTTCAGCACACATTTTCCATAATTGTTATTTTTACAACGTGATTTACAACAACAATAACCACAGTTAGATATGTTTTTATGTCCATTTTTCTGTCCGTTTCCACGTGTCTGTGCTCCCTCATTAGCTGGCATCAGTGATTAAGGGACGTATAATAAGATTATATCTTCGTATAAATAATTATTCTGGAATAAAAGAACTACTGTTATAAATACTTGACTATGGACAATTTGACACGACACACGCTTGACTGGTCAGCTCACAGGATCAGACTGTGCCTCTGATGTGTACCGGACAGACCAGGGATGGATGAGTCGCCGCCGTTGTCAAGAAGTGACATTGTTAGAGGTGCGAACGTCTGCAACAGTGGTTACCATGCAGACTCAACATACCTACACTTGCAGCATCCCCATGGCCATGCTCGTGTCGGCGACCACCAACTCGGCATGACCGCGACTCACGAAGTTGACGACTACAATGCCCGGATTAAGCCGGCTTGCACGACATCCACCTGTTATTCTGTGGAGGAAACTATCAAGGTAGGACTAATCCATTGTATTTTCTGTTAAGCATGCCATCACCTGTAGATGAGTAGCACAACTGCTAACCATGCCCAGCAAATAGTTCTCCAATTCACTAACCTACCCACCAACAGGCAAAACCAATGCGTTCCCCTGCCAGATAATGAATGTCAACCACTCGGCACTATCTCACCTGTTGGTGCGGACACCGATCATTGTTCAACTTCTCCACACCCACTGTTTATTTGCACCTGGCTCACTCGGTAGCAACACAGCGAAAACGAGTTCGAGAACTGATCTCAGAGCTGGCCCAAATGAGGCTTCTCCGTGTCACTTAACTTAATTTTTAACACTTCAACCGAACACTCCAGCGAGCGATCAGACTTAATTACAATCGTGTGTGACCTGTATTTCTGCCCCAGACTCCCCGCAAGGCCAAATCAGGGACTAATACACTACCTGTACTGAATGTTCGGATACGCAGTCCGTTGCATGTTGATGTCAGAAGCGAATGTCCGGGTAAGAAGTCCGTTGCATGTTGATGTCGGAAGTATTCCCATCTGTCCATATTTCCACATTTAAACGTTAACGCATTTGATGAGGATGTCATAATAATATAAATAAAACTACACGTCGTTCGGCGAGAACACAATAAAACATACCTTTGAACACACTGACAAGAGGCGAGAACACAATAAAACACACATTTAAACACACTGACAAGAGGCGAGAACACAATAAAACACACCTTTAAACTACACGTATTTCGGCGAGAACATAATAAAACACACCTGTAAACACACTGACAAGACTAATTCTGCATGTTATGGACGACAATCAACACAAGACATGAACACACAATTCACTGTTTGCTACATTGACAGTAGCTGGCCCTCGCAAGTGATGATGGCGATATCAACGGGCAGCATTCTCTTGATGGTTTTCTTCTTCTTCTGCTTCTTCTGCGTACACAGTCAGACAGTAACCATTATTTTTTCGAAAAAAGCGGCGGTCATCCTGAGGCTGTCGCCACTGCCATAGAGCTTGTCTTGCAGTTCCACTGGTGATGGCCACATCTGCTCTCTCTGATCCTCGTATGTCGGGCAGTTCTGCAGCAGATGTTCAGTGGTCATTTTACCAGTACCGCACGGGCATTCGTCGGTACACCCTATTTTCAATTTGTTGAATAGGTGGTACCTCAGTCTGTTGTGGCCAGTGCGAAGTCTGAAGACAACGACCTGCTCTCTTCGGTTCAACTGGTAATAGGCATCGTTTTTGGTGTAACCAGTATGTTCGGTTTCCCATTTGGTCATGTATCTGGCTTTGATAAGCCGTTTTGACTCTTCGTACGTCTCTTGATGGTCTAACTTGCGCTGTATTTGAATTATAGTGGGTGTAACTGCGCTTGTGTCGACCTCACTCACTGGTCCCGAGCTTTATTGAACCTGTGGCAAGACGTGAGTCAAGACGACTTTAGGCGACTCAATATCAAGTAACCATCCTCTCTCTTCTTACCTCATACTCTGTTTCATTTAACCCTGTTCAACAATCACACTCTTACATGACTCTGTCCAGCATTCACACTCTTACATGACTCTGTCCAGCATTCACACTCTTTCACAACTTTCATACGCGCCTCCAACCTGAGTCCCTTTCATTGCACTTTGGTTTGGTTTACCTATGAGATAGCCCTAACTAGCATAGGTACATACAGACACACACATGCATCCAAGCACTGGCTAATACGTTCTTATATCACCTAAATGGCCGCCGTTCGGGGTGCGAGGGAAGGGAGGTATACCTACTTCAGTAGAATATACAGAGAGGCACACACTTTACCAAAAGACAAAAAAATAAGAAACAACAAAAAACTATGTATGCAGGCATTTTGGTCCCACCTCCATTGAGACCAGGTGTCATTTTACAACTTGCGGGAGTCGGTCTCACACCGTTCCTTCATCGCTTTGGGATGCGTTCCTACTATGTGTATACACATATAACGTGTGCTGGTCTAACCGTATAATCCTACAACATAACTGAACCACACGCCCAGAAAGTGCAGACAATCTGTGACTAAATGGGATGGAGTCGATCTACGCATTCACTAAATATATGTAATATGTACATGGTATTTGCGAGAGCTAGATATATATAGATAGATAGATAGATAGAGAGAGAGAGAGAGAGAGAGAGAGAGATAGAGATAGAGATAGAGATAGATAGATAGAGAGAGAGAGAGAGAGAGAGAGAGAGGGCGATAGTGACAGAGATAGAGAGGGAATTTGAGAAAAAGAGTGAGTAACATGCAAAGGTACACAAAGATAGAGAAGAACTCTTCATGTATAGAGGACAAGAGAAAGATGAGATAACTGGCTCTTTCACGTTTCACAAATTAAGGGAGAGGAAATTGCTTTACAAGATTAAGACGATGAAAAAGATGAGATAAGTGGAGAGATAGATAGTGATGATGAGATAGAAAAAGTAATTGTAAGAGTGAAGGACGTACAAGCACAAACTAGAGAAATAAGAACCTGACGTATTTAGACCATGCTAGGGCTAATCTCTCCTCTAACGTAAACATGTCTTTAGGGCTCCATGTATTGTCTGTCTACCAGGACCTGCCAAAACTGTGCTCACTGAATTAGGCCAAACAACATCATAATAAACCAACGCTTCATGTCAACTTTTTCTTTCTCCCCCTGTGTCTCTCCATCTCGCTGTCTCTCTATCTGTGTGTGTGTCTCTCTCTTCCTCTCTCTCTCCCTCTCTCTCTCCCTCTCTCTCTCCCTCTCTCCCTGCCTCTCTCTCTCCCTCTCTCTCCCCATCTCTCTCCCTCTCTCCCTCCCTCTCTCTCTCCCTCTCTCTCTCACTCTCTCTCTCCCTCCCTCTCTCTCTCCCTCTCTCTCTCCCTCTCTCCCTCCCTCTCTCTCTCCCTCTCTCTCTCCCTCTCTCTCTCCCTCTCTCTCTCCCTCCCTCTCTCCCTCTCTCCCTCCCTCTCTCTCCCTCTCTCTCTCCCTCTCTCTCTCCCTCTCTCTCTCCCTCTCTCTCTCCCTCTCTCTCTCCCTCTCTCTCTCCCTCTCTCTCTCCCTCTCTCTCCCTCTCTCTCTCCCTGGAATGCTGTCTCAATTACAAGTCGGACTAAAATGTCTGACATTATCTGTAGTGGGTTCCCTATGCTCCGCTTGACAGCGATTCATGATTTCATCTGATTCTTCACCGTTCGACGACATTAAGTTGATATTGTAATGTTGACATCGTGATGTTGATAACGTAATGTTGATATCGTAATGTTGATATTGTAATGTTGGTATCGTAATGTTGATATTGTAATGTTGATATCGTAATGTTGATATTGTAATGTTGGTATCGTAATGTTGATATTGTAATGTTGATATCGTAATGTTGATATTGTAATGTTGATATCGTAATGTTGATATTGTAATGTTGATATCGTAATGTTGATATTGTAATGTTGGTAACGTAATGTTGATATTGTAATGTTGGTATCGTAATGTTGATATTGTAATGTTGATATCGTAATCTTGATATTGTAATGTTGGTATCGTAATGTTGATATTGTAATGTTGATATCATAATGTGAATATTGTAATGTTGATATCGTAATGTTGATATCGTAATGTTGATATCGTAATGTTGATATCGTAATGTTGATATTGTAATGTTGGTATCGTAATGTTGATATTGTAATGTTGGTATCGTAATGTTGATATCGTAATGTTGATATCGTAATGTTGATATTGTAATGTTGATATTGTAATGTTGATATTGTAATGTTGATATTGTAATGTTGATATCGTAATGTTGATATCGTAATGTTGATATCGTAATGTGAATATTGTAATGTGAATATTGTAATGTTGATATCGTAATGTTGATATCGTAATGTTGATATCGTAATGTTGATATCGTAATGTTGATATTGTAATGTTGGTATCGTAATGTTGATATTGTAATGTTGGTATCGTAATGTTGATATCGTAATGTTTATATCGTAATGTTGATATTGTAATGTTGATATTGTAATGTTGATATTGTAATGTTGATATTGTAATGTTGGTATCGTAATGTTGATATCGTAATGTTGATATCGTAATGTTGATATTGTAATGTTGGTATCGTAATGTTGATATTGTAATGTTGATATCGTAATGTTGATATTGTAATGTTGATATCGTAATGTTGATATTGTAATGTTGATATTGTAATGTTGATATTGTAATGTTGACATTGTAATGTTGATATCGTAATGTTGATATCGTAATGTTGATATCGTAATGTTGATATCGTAATGTTGGTATCGTAATGTTTATATCGTAATGTTGATATCGTAATGTTGATATCGTAATGTTGATATCGTAATGTTGTCTCAATCTAGCAGACTAGAATGTGTAAATACGTGACCCAAATGTAAATATATAGTCCGTGAAAGATTGAAGGGGACGACTTGAGCTGGTGGAGAGAATGTTCCAGGCACATCACTGAAAGATCAAAAATGAATTTGGTGGTGGAGGGGATTGATCGGTGCTACCCCTAGGTTTGACACATGATGATTATGAATGCACGTAACCAAATTAGTGAGAGAATAAAAGATTGACAACTGAAACAATTGGCACATTTGCTGTGACCAAAGACGGGAAGACAGAGGGAAGGAAGACAGAGGGAATGAGGACGGACAGAAGGAAGACGGACAGAAGGAAGACAGAGGGAAGGTAGACAGAGGGAATGAGGACGGACAGAAGGAAGACAGAGGGAAGGTAGACATGGGGAAGGAAGACGTGATTCAAGGAAGACAGTGGGAAGGGAGGCAGGGGAGAGGGAAACAGGGGAAGAAAGACAGTGGGAAGGAAGACAGGGGAAGGAAGACAGATGGAAGGAAGACAAGGGGAAGCAAGACATGATGCAAGAGGACAGAGAGAAGAAAAACATGGCTAAGGGAGACAGAGCGAAGGAAGACAGCGAGAAGGAAGACATGGGGAAGGAAGACCGCGGGAAGGAAGACAGGGGAAGTAAGACATGGGGAGGAAGACATAAGGATGGAAAACAGAGCGAATGAAAACAGGAAAGAAAGACAGAGGAAAGGATGATATAGGGGAGGAAGACGGAATGAAGACAGGGGGAAGGAAAACATAGGGAAGAAAGACACGGGGAAAGGAGAACGAAGAAAGGATGAAGGAAGACATGGGAAAGGAATACAGAGAGAAGACATACAGAGGGAAGAATACAGAGAGAAGAAAGCCAGAGGGAAGCATGACAGAGAGAAGGAAGACAGAGATGGAACACAGAGGGAAGGAAGACAGGGAAGGAATACAGGGAGAAGAAAGACACGAGGAAGGAATATATGGAGAAGAAAGACACGGAGAAGAAATACAGGGAATGAATACAGAGGGAAGGAAGATTGGATGGAAGGAATGCAGAGAGAAGGAAAACACGGAAGGAATGCTTAGTATTATATCCTGGAAGAAATGAAGATGGGAGTCAATTAGCAAGCCTAGGTGTAAGCAGCTGAGGACAACCATTGCCTCCTGCACTACTCGGACGTGGGCCTACAGAAGAAAGTAATCAGTCGTCTAGAATGCCCAAGTCTAGTCGGACATGGGACTACAGAAGAAAGTCATCAGGCGTCTAGAATGTCCAAGTCTAGTCGGACATGGGACTACAGAAGAAAGTCACCAGGCGTCTAGAATGTCCAAGTCTAGTCGGACCTGGGACTACAGAAGAAAGTTATCAGGCGTCTAGAATGTCCAAGTCTAGTCGGACATGGCACTACAGAAGAAAGTCATCAGGCGTCTAGAATGTCCAAGTCTAGTCGGACATGGGACTACAGAAGAAAATCATCAGTCGTCTAGAATGTCCAAGTCTAGTCGGACATGGGACTACAGAAGAAAATCATCAGGCGTCTAGAATGTCCAAGTCTAGTCGGACATGGGACAACAGCAGATGTTCAGTGGTCATTTTACCAGTACCGCACGGGCATTCGTCGGTACACCCTATTTTCAATTTGTTGAATAGGTGGTACCTCAGTCTGTTGTGGCCAGTGCGAAGTCTGAAGACAACGACCTGCTCTCTTCGGTTCAACTGGTAATAGGCATCGTTTTTGGTGTAACCAGTATGTTCGGTTTCCCATTTGGTCATGTATCTGGCTTTGATAAGCCGTTTTGACTCTTCGTACGTCTCTTGATGGTCTAACTTGCGCTGTATTTGAATTATAGTGGGTGTAACTGCGCTTGTGTCGACCTCACTCACTGGTCCCGAGCTTTATTGAACCTGTGGCAAGACGTGAGTCAAGACGACTTTAGGCGACTCAATATCAAGTAACCATCCTCTCTCTTCTTACCTCATACTCTGTTTCATTTAACCCTGTTCAACAATCACACTCTTACATGACTCTGTCCAGCATTCACACTCTTACATGACTCTGTCCAGCATTCACACTCTTTCACAACTTTCATACGCGCCTCCAACCTGAGTCCCTTTCATTGCACTTTGGTTTGGTTTACCTATGAGATAGCCCTAACTAGCATAGGTACATACAGACACACACATGCATCCAAGCACTGGCTAATACGTTCTTATATCACCTAAATGGCCGCCGTTCGGGGTGCGAGGGAAGGGAGGTATACCTACTTCAGTAGAATATACAGAGAGGCACACACTTTACCAAAAGACAAAAAAATAAGAAACAACAAAAAACTATGTATGCAGGCATTTTGGTCCCACCTCCATTGAGACCAGGTGTCATTTTACAACTTGCGGGAGTCGGTCTCACACCGTTCCTTCATCGCTTTGGGATGCGTTCCTACTATGTGTATACACATATAACGTGTGCTGGTCTAACCGTATAATCCTACAACATAACTGAACCACACGCCCAGAAAGTGCAGACAATCTGTGACTAAATGGGATGGAGTCGATCTACGCATTCACTAAATATATGTAATATGTACATGGTATTTGCGAGAGCTAGATATATATAGATAGATAGATAGATAGAGAGAGAGAGAGAGAGAGAGAGAGAGATAGAGATAGAGATAGAGATAGATAGATAGAGAGAGAGAGAGAGAGAGAGAGAGAGGGCGATAGTGACAGAGATAGAGAGGGAATTTGAGAAAAAGAGTGAGTAACATGCAAAGGTACACAAAGATAGAGAAGAACTCTTCATGTATAGAGGACAAGAGAAAGATGAGATAACTGGCTCTTTCACGTTTCACAAATTAAGGGAGAGGAAATTGCTTTACAAGATTAAGACGATGAAAAAGATGAGATAAGTGGAGAGATAGATAGTGATGATGAGATAGAAAAAGTAATTGTAAGAGTGAAGGACGTACAAGCACAACTAGAGAAATAAGAACCTGACGTATTTAGACCATGCTAGGGCTAATCTCTCCTCTAACGTAAACATGTCTTTAGGGCTCCATGTATTGTCTGTCTACCAGGACCTGCCAAAACTGTGCTCACTGAATTAGGCCAAACAACATCATAATAAACCAACGCTTCATGTCAACTTTTTCTTTCTCCCCCTGTGTCTCTCCATCTCGCTGTCTCTCTATCAGGTGTGTGTCTCTCTCTCCCTCTCTCTCTCCCTCTCTCTCTCCCTCTCTCCCTGCCTCTCTCCCTGCCTCTCTCTCTCCATCTCTCTCTCCCCATCTCTCTCCCTCTCTCCCTCCCTCTCTCTCTCCCTCTCTCTCTCCCTCTCTCTCTCCCTCCCTCTCTCTCTCCCTCTCTCTCTCCCTCTCTCCCTCCCTCTCTCTCTCCCTCTCTCTCTCCCTCTCTCTCTCCCTCCCTCTCTCTCTCCCTCTCTCTCTCCCTCTCTCCCTTCCTCTCTCTCCCTCTCTCTCTCCCTCTCTCTCTCCCTCCCTCTCTCCCCTCTCTCTCTCCCTCTCTCTCTCCCTCTCTCTCTCCCTCTCTCTCCCTCTCTCTCTCCCTGGAATGCTGTCTCAATTACAAGTCGGACTGAAATGTCTGACATTATCTGTAGTGGGTTCCCTATGCTCCGCTTGACAGCGATTTATGATTTCATCTGATTCTTCACCGTTCGACGACATTAAGTTGATATTGTAATGTTGACATCGTGATGTTGATAACGTAATGTTGATATCGTAATGTTGATATTGTAATGTTGGTATCGTAATGTTGATATTGTAATGTTGGTATCGTAATGTTGATATTGTAATGTTGATATCGTAATGTTGATATTGTAATGTTGATATCGTAATGTTGATATTGTAATGTTGATATCGTAATGTTGATATTGTAATGTTGGTATCGTAATGTTGATATTGTAATGTTGGTATCGTAATGTTGATATTGTAATGTTGATATCGTAATCTTGATATTGTAATGTTGGTATCGTAATGTTGATATTGTAATGTTGATATCGTAATGTTGATATCGTAATGTTGATATCGTAATGTTGATTTCGTAATGTTGATAATCGTAATGTTGATATTGTAATGTTGGTATCGTAATGTTGATATTGTAATGTTGGTATCGTAATGTTGATATCGTAATGTTGATATCGTAATGTTGATATTGTAATGTTGATATTGTAATGTTGATATTGTAATGTTGATATGGTAATGTTGGTATCGTAATGTTGATATCGTAATGTTGATATCGTAATGTTGATATTGTAATGTTGATATCGTAATGTTGATATTGTAATGTTGATATTGTAATGTTGATATCGTAATGTTGATATCGTAATGTTGATATCGTAATGTGAATATTGTAATGTGAATATTGTAATGTTGATATCGTAATGTTGATATCGTAATGTTGATATCGTAATGTTGATATCGTAATGTTGATATTGTAATGTTGGTATCGTAATGTTGATATTGTAATGTTGGTATCGTAATGTTGATATCGTAATGTTTATATCGTAATGTTGATATTGTAATGTTGATATTGTAATGTTGATATCGTAATGTTGGTATCGTAATGTTTATATCGTAATGTTGATATCGTAATGTTGATATCGTAATGTTGATATCGTAATGTTGTCTCAATCTAGCAGACTAGAATGTGTAAATACGTGACCCAAATGTAAATATATAGTCCGTGAAAGATTGAAGGGGACGACTTGAGCTGGTGGAGAGAATGTTCCAGGCACATCACTGAAAGATCAAAAATGAATTTGGTGGTGGAGGGGATTGATCGGTGCTACCCCTAGGTTTGACACATGATGATTATGAATGCACGTAACCAAATTAGTGAGAGAATAAAAGATTGACAACTGAAACAATTGGCACATTTGCTGTGACCAAAGACGGGAAGACAGAGGGAAGGAAGACAGAGGGAAGGAAGACAGAGGGAATGAGGACGGACAGAAGGAAGACGGACAGAAGGAAGACAGAGGGAAGGTAGACAGAGGGAATGAGGACGGACAGAAGGAAGACAGAGGGAAGGTAGACATGGGGAAGGAAGACGTGATTCAAGGAAGACAGTGGGAAGGGAGGCAGGGGAGAGGGAAACAGGGGAAGAAAGACAGTGGGAAGGAAGACAGGGGAAGGAAGACAGATGGAAGGAAGACAAGGGGAAGCAAGACATGATGCAAGAGGACAGAGAGAAGAAAAACATGGCTAAGGGAGACAGAGCGAAGGAAGACAGCGAGAAGGAAGACATGGGGAAGGAAGACCGCGGGAAGGAAGACAGGGGAAGTAAGACATGGGGAGGAAGACATAAGGATGGAAAACAGAGCGAATGAAAACAGGAAAGAAAGACAGAGGAAAGGATGATATAGGGGAGGAAGACGGAATGAAGACAGGGGGAAGGAAAACATAGGGAAGAAAGACACGGGGAAAGGAGAACGAAGAAAGGATGAAGGAAGACATGGGAAAGGAATACAGAGAGAAGACATACAGAGGGAAGAATACAGAGAGAAGAAAGCCAGAGGGAAGCATGACAGAGAGAAGGAAGACAGAGATGGAACACAGAGGGAAGGAAGACAGGGAAGGAATACAGGGAGAAGAAAGACACGAGGAAGGAATATATGGAGAAGAAAGACACGGAGAAGAAATACAGGGAATGAATACAGAGGGAAGGAAGATCGGATGGAAGGAATGCAGAGAGAAGGAAAACACGGAAGGAATGCTTAGTATTATATCCTGGAAGAAATGAAGATGGGAGTCAATTAGCAAGCCTAGGTGTAAGCAGCTGAGGACAACCATTGCCTCCTGCACTACTCGGACGTGGGCCTACAGAAGAAAGTAATCAGTCGTCTAGAATGCCCAAGTCTAGTCGGACATGGGACTACAGAAGAAAGTCATCAGGCGTCTAGAATGTCCAAGTCTAGTCGGACATGGGACTACAGAAGAAAGTCACCAGGCGTCTAGAATGTCCAAGTCTAGTCGGACCTGGGACTACAGAAGAAAGTTATCAGGCGTCTAGAATGTCCAAGTCTAGTCGGACATGGCACTACAGAAGAAAGTCATCAGGCGTCTAGAATGTCCAAGTCTAGTCGGACATGGGACTACAGAAGAAAATCATCAGTCGTCTAGAATGTCCAAGTCTAGTCGGACATGGGACTACAGAAGAAAATCATCAGGCGTCTAGAATGTCCAAGTCTAGTCGGACATGGGACTACAGAAGAAAATCATCAGGCGTCTAGAATGTCCAAGTCTAGTCGGACATGGGACTACAGAAGAAAGTCATCAGGCGTCTAGAATGTCCAAGTCTAGTCGGACATGGGACTACCGAAGAAAGTCATCAGGCGTCTAGAATGTCCAAGCCTAGTCGGACATGGGACTACAGAAGAAAGTCATCATGCGTCTAGAATGTCCAAGCCTAGTCGGACATGGGACTACAGAAGAAAGTCATCATGCGTCTAGAATGTCCAAGTCTAGTCGGACATGGGACTACAGAAGAAAATCATCAGGCGTCTAGAATGTCCAAGTCTAGTCGGACATGGGACTACAGAAGAAAGTCATCAGGCGTCTAGAATGCCCAAGTCTAGTCGGACATGGGACTACAGAAGAAAGTCATCAGGCGTCTAGAATGCCCAAGTCTAGTCGGACATGGGACTACCGAAGAAAGTCATCAGGCGTCTAGAATGTCCAAGTCTAGTCGGACATGGGACTACAGAAGAAAGTCATCATGCGTCTAGAATGTCCAAGTCTAGTCGGACATGGGACTACAGAAGAAAGTCATCATGCGTCTAGAATGTCCAAGTCTAGTTCAGATATCTTGAGTTCTGCTCCTTTCTGTATTTCCCACGTGTTGTCCCAACCATTTCAATGGTTGACTCCCCAGTAGTTTGTTAGAGTCTCTGGTTGCCGTTGTGCTAGACAGCTCTCTTCTCGTGACAAAAGCACAGGATTCGACTCTCGCTATTAACACGCCTCAGTCGACCCAGTCACAAATTAATACCTAGCTTACTGTTAGGAAAAAAAGGCAGCAATAAAGGGAACTGAATCCCACGTCATAAAAAACTATGGTAAGGTACAATGACGTCTCTGACACTTCCTCCCCGACAGCAATGGCAGCCATGGCCAACAAGACCATCTGACACCTGCATGCATTCCTCAGCTAATAAAATAAATGTGATCTCTCCTCCGTTTATGTAACAATATTAACTCTTTCCCACGCCCGGGTATGTACATGGGGACCGTTTCCGTCCGGCCCTGGCCTGTTGTTTACTGATAACAAATGAAACCGCTGCCCTATTTATCGCAGTCTATTGGCAATACACCGAGCGTCATAGAGGACAGCTAGTGCCGGAGTCGGTGTGGAGAGCAGTGGCGTGGTGGTGGCGATTGCAAAATGGGGGGGGGGGGGGGAGATACAATCATAGACAACGTAATGGGGAAGGGGGGATGTTCAAGTTATATTTATGTGGGGCAGTGTGGGAAAGGTAGAAGATTTCTTTACACACCCATGTCTGTGTGTCGTGAATGGTAGAAGAAGGCCCGATATGTCTGTGTCTGTGTGTCGTGAATGGTAGAAGACGGCCCGATATGTCTGTGTCTGTGTGTCGTGAATGGTAGAAGACGGCCTGATATGTCTGTGTCTGTGTGTCGTGAATGGTAGAAGACGGCCTGATATGTCTGTGTGTCGTTAATGGTAGAAAAAGGGCTGATATGTCCGTGTCTGTGTGTGCCTACTATTGTCAAATGTATTCAGCTCACGAAACGTAAGCCGTGTTTCCGTACCTGGCTGCCGGCAACCAACTGAAACGTTCCTGGCATGTAACAAGCTATTTTTACGAGATAGATTAAATGAAAGAGCCTGAACTTCGAATTCTGTTGTTGTGGTTGTGATAGGGGTGGCCTAGCCGGTGCTAGACTACTTCGCGCCCCAGACATGGATGGGTACTTACACCCCCCTACCTCCAACCATCTTACCTTAACAGGACAAACCAGGTCAAGTTGTAAACAGCGCGTTACCAGCACGTGGGCAAGATATATTGTTTGCTCTTAATCCAGGTACTGGATGCACGTATTAGGTTAGCGGGATAGACATGCGGATCCGAGTGGTTCCAGGCGTCCCGTGCCGTAGATAGAAAAGGCTAGAACTACTGTATCTCCATCATTTACAAAAATGTGACTCTAGAGGGATGTGCATGGTAAAGTAACTCCGTAAACAATATGTCACAAGCACCACCGCTGCAAGAACACACATGTTACTTTAGTGCAGGTAACATGAAAGGTACCAACATGTTACATTTTCTCAGGTGGGAATTAATATCCGTTACTTTAGTGCAGGTAACATGGAAGGTACCAACAATATGTTACATTAGCACATGAGTCATGGAACCAGTGTTATAGAAGGTACAGTCAGATTATTGAAACACAGCTGTCATGGAAGGGACCACCGAGTTATATTAAGCACAGTGTCATCCAAAGAAGAGCCAAGGAGGGCTAAAGGACCCCCCCCCCCCTCCCCGAATCAATGAAGTTTAAAAAGAAAAATGTATTGTATTTATATTTCATAAGCGCCAGTCCACTTTACCTTATTCAAGCTGGTCTCATCAAGATACCAGTGATTGTAGCTTTTTACTAAGCGTTGCTATGGATACGCAGCGTAGATAGAGCAATAAGTCGTGGCGAATACACAAATATTGTCGGGGTAGGGGGCGTGGTGGTTCGGGAAAGGGTTGAGACATTGGGCGAAAAAATTAGCTTCTGGGCTCCGTTGGTTACTTAGTCACATGGACTTAACAAAAACCAAGTTGAGAACCCGAATGGAATTAGAAACCTGACACACAATAATGTACTTTATGTTAGACCGTAGACGAGAAGGAACATCATGCCATCACTCACTACGTTTCTTTATTTAACCCCCCTCCCCTCCCCCAACAAATTCTGGGTGCGCCTCTGGTGTCATGGACGTCTACGAGATACACCTGCCACTACTGGCTTTCAACAAGACTGTCCAGTGAACAGGGGCGTCTGATTAGTGTAGTGGTCGAGCACTTGCTTTTCAAGGCAAAGGTATTGGGCTCAACTCTTAACTTAACTTAACGTCTTTATACTGGTTTAGAAGACTCTGCAGAGTCTGTATACAACCAGTTCCATTTACAACACCTTCCTCTAGAAGCTGTACGCATCCAATCTGTTCTTAAATGCATTGACCGTCCCAGCCTCCACCACCTCCCTTGGCAATGCATTCCAAGCATTCACTACTCTCTGGCTAAAGAAATACTTCCTAATATCTAATCTGGACCTCTCCTTAGTCAGCTTGTAGCTGTGCCCTCTTGTCCTTGTTGGTGGTTGTACTTTTAAAAACTTGTTATAGTCCACTTTATCCCTTCCTCTGATCATCTTATACACCTGTATTAAGTCACCACGAATTCTTCTCTCTTCTAGACACTGAAGGCCAGTTCTTTTTAATCTTTCTTCATAACTGTAATCCCACTATCAGCTTTGTCGCTCTTTTTTGTATTCTCTCCAGCATGTCTATATCCCCTCTCTGATAAGGACTCCACACCTGTACACAGTACTCCAATCTAGGTCTAACTAATGCTTTATACAGTTTGACTATCACTTCCTTGCTACTATGTTTAATATTTCTTTTTATCATCCCTAACATTGCATTTGCCTTTTTTACTGCTACCCTCACCTTACATGTATGATCTATTATAACCCCTAAGTCCCTTTCTTTATCTATCTTTCTAATATTGTTCTCTCCCATTCTGTAATTATGTTCCATATTGGATCTACCCATGTGGATGACTGTACATTTATCTACATTAAACTCCATTTGCCAGATTACAGACCATTCTCGAATTTTATCTAAATCCGACCTCAATATATCTACTTCTGCTTTAGATGAGACACTACTGCATAGTTTCGTGTCATCAGCAAATTTTGCAATAATTGATCCCATACCTATGTCCAAATCATTTATATATATCAAGAATAAAATTGGTCCCAAAACCGAGCCCTGTGACACTCCACTTTTCACTTCACACCACTCAGAGTACTCCTTATTTATACCCACCCTTTGCCTTCTTCCCATTAACCAATTTTCAATCCATTTGGCAACTTCCCCACCTATTCCATGTGATTTTAATTTTCGAAATAATCTTTGATGAGGTACTCTATCAAAGGCCTTTGCAAAATCCAGATAAATAACATCCACTGTCTCCCCTTTATCTAACATTTTGGTAACCTCCTCCGTGAATTCTAATAGATTTGTTAAGCATGATCTCCCTCTGGTAAACCCATGCTGACTATTTCTAATTAGATTAAATTTGTCTAAATGCATTACAAAGTTTTCTTTGATTATTGACTCTAACAATTTACAGACTATGCTCGTTAAGCTCACAGGTCTATAGTTTGCTGGATCTGCCTTTTTGCCCTTTTTGAATAAGGGGATCACTCCCGCATCTTTCCAATCCCGTGGAACAATCCCTTGTGCAAGTGATTGAGAACATAATATAGCCAATGGTTTTGCTTATTGGTCTCTAATTTCAAACAGCAATTTTGGATGAATACCATCTTGACCTGGACATTTATCCACTTTCAACCCCTCCAATTTTTTAAAAACCATTTCCTCTGTAATACAGATACTCTTGCTACTCGCACGCTTCGGTCGACCCAGCTGTATATGTGTTCGTTTGTAAATGGGTACCTGACTTACGGTTAAAGTAAAGACAGGCAGCGAGGGAGGTAACTGGCCACCCAACCTCACACTAATTGTGGTTTGTTAAATGGAGCCTGAAACACTCCATCCCGATGGCAGTTTATGCTGTTGGACATTATTATCACCGGAAACAGTTTGTGCATGTTGGCCTCTTATTGGCGTCTAACTAGACCTGTCACTGGAGCGGTTTTAACCGCTTGGCCTTCTCCTAGTTTATAACCACGCCTGTCCGGAGCGCGGCTTGACACAGCAGACACACTGAATGGATGTCACGAGATGACAGGAGCAATAGTGCAGGCATGACGACAACTTAATCCCCGATGTCGGCGCCACGGTCTTATTTCCCGCCAAAAATGCTCAGCGAGAATAAATGTATCCGCAAAACGAATCGCTCTGAGCGCCGAGAACGGGTCCGAACTCACACCGCTGGAGTTCTGACCACCTGTGGAAACAATTACGTCATCCCAGAGGAGGGGTGGGAGATCAAGATAAATCCGCTCCCTGCCGACTAATCTGGGATAGGGAGAGGGGGGGGGGGCGCACCGGGGCACAATCGATTGAGATAACCAGAGTTCGAAAGTCCACGGGTTTCGCGGGCGACGGCCAATGAACAGTGGATCGTGAAAAATGTCGAGGGCTCTTCACGCCGATAGCTTATACAGACAAGTATGCGCAGATCTGGTCAAGCAGACGAGATGGAGGAGGAGCCAATTACGGCGTTTACCGGCCTTCACATCAAACGAATCTGTCAATTATCTCGTCTGACGGGCGGCCACATTGATTCCAAAAGTCAGATATTGGTTGAGCTTCGACTGGTTCCGTTGAGAACTGAGATTGTCCCCAGATGACCTATTTTGGAGGGTCGGTTAGCTAATTAACAATCATGATTGTATCGCACTGAGTTTGTTATGATGGATCTGACCAGTCGGGTGAACACTTTTTACACACAACAGTTAGGATTTTGGGAGATGGCGTCCGCCACGAGCGGAATTGCCGTGGTGGGAGGGACGCGGTGATTGAGTGACAATTAAATTGTTATGAAATAGCAGGGTTTGTGTATTTACAATCAATATGGCATGGCATGACGGGACATACCATACAAGACATGACTTGACGTGACATACATGACAGGTCGTTATAAACATGACGTGACATAAATGGCGTGACGTGACAAATATGGCATGACGGGACATAACATACATGACATGGCATTCATGACATACATGACATGGTCGCTTCTCATACTACCGTAGAGTATTGTCTTCTTGTTCTGTTCCTGTCACTTTTGGGGTAGAAAGCCCCATTCTCAACATGCGTTTCAGCTTACAGTGCTACTATTCTTTGCGCCCATTTGGGCCCAGGTAATACTCACGTAACACATGACTACCACTACTTATGGTACCAGTACCCATTTGGGCCCAGGTAGGACTCAGGTAACACACGACTACCACTACTTAAGGTACCAGTACCCATTTGGGCCCAGGTAGGACTCAGGTAACACACGACTACCACTACTTAAGGTACCAGCACACATTTGGGCCCAGGTAGGACTCAGGTAACACACGACTACCACTACTTATGGTACCAACACACATTGAGCAAACAAACAGCTGTCCATATCTGGCAGCTGCTGGGAACCTTGAAAATGTTTGACACGTCGAATGAAATGAACTCATGCGTTGCTAGACTTAATCCTGCTGGCTCCCGCCGGCACCTGGGGCTACTATTGGTGTCACCCGCCGATTGATGGTGTTAGATTATATCTCACCCACCATTTACCGCTTTCGTTCGATCGTTTCCCCAGAAGCGAGCGCCTGACCTCTCACCTATGGTCCTGAAAGACAATATAGTCATTGATACGATCTATTTTCATTCAGTGACCGCAGGTCTGTTTATGGAAATGTGTTGATTCCAAGTTTAAAACCACGTGGTCTTGTGAGGACGGATGTTTAAATATTGTACATATTGATATGATATGTCCTTTCGTGTCTCCAGAAATCGTGTCTTTTGTGTCTTAGCGGTCAATGATTTGTTCAGTGACGACACGTTACGTGATGTGCTCCGTCTCTTGTAACCAAGCATAACCTGGGGATCGACAGTTCTGTGACCTAATTACTAGTTCTTCAGGAACGGGGACAATATATCAATCTAATCAGATATCGCTTGTCATTGCATCTGGCTGTATTGAGGCTCAAGGCCATTGGCAGTAGACATGAAACGAATTTCAATTAGTCAATCTTTGTTTGGGAATCTGAAAATGAGACAAAGGGATTTTAAATAGGCCCTCGTCGTGTCAATGGCATGACTCTTGTCGGCCTCAATGGCATGGCCCTCGTGGCAGCAACGGCGTGGCCCTCGTGGCAGCAACGCGTGGCCCTGGACGCAGCAATGGCATAATCAGGGTAAGCGATGTAACCAACAAATGTAAACACGCCATTTACGAATTTAAGCGAAACGACACGCCATTGTGGTACTGTAAACATTAAATTGCATTTAGAAAAGGATAAACAACTTCTTCCTCTGCTTCTTCTTCTTCTTTTTCGTCGTTCGCTCTCAATCTCCCGCTACCAAGCATGAAAAAGGCTTTGCAATTAGCAGGATTTAGTCCGGAAAACGGAATGCGCTGTGTCGTAGTTTACAGCTTGACTGCGATATTTGCACCTTTCGGTCTGACACATCCGTCTTCAGCAGACATTTTTGAGTACCGGGTTATTCTTCTCTCTTCTATCCCGTCTACTTAGCACGTACAAAGATGAAACTGTTGAATTGGTTGCTGTACTGTTTTCGCTATTAATAATAGGTGATCTCAGGTGCTAAATCAAAGACACATCTAAGGATCCACCTGTAAGTCTGGAACGACGCGCTGGAGAAGAGACGGATGACCATATCTAGCTTCAAATTACAACCAGATGTGGTTTCTGAAGAGCAGAAGAGATGATAGATAAGACCAGTCACATTGGACAGGTCGCTATTCAGATAATATTGGGGCTGTGACGTCAGATAAGGGAGCAGCCGCGAAAAGTTGGCCGTCCGAAGGGCAACAAGTAGTAAACGTTCCCAGGTCATTCAATGAGCTGGGATCAAGACGCTGAGCAGCGCATGAGCTGCAGTTGTCAACGACCCATAGCTGACTGCTAGCGACAGGGTCTGCGAACCAGAGCTGTCAAGACCCTTCTAAACCTCTACGCGGTGATCCTGGATAACAGGCTGCAGCAGGGCAGACTGGCTAAGAGAAGGGAATGCAAGCCCTGCACTAAAAAAATGCTTGCTGAAGTCGGATGTGTTGGACCGAAAGGTGCAAATATCGCAGTCAAGCTGTAAACTACGACACAACGCAATCCGTTCTCTGGACTACATTCTGCTACTTAAGCTCTTTCAGGGTGGGTAGCGGGAGATTGACAACGAACGCAGAAGAAGAAGAAGAAGAAGAAGAAGCAATGAGCATACCTCACCAATGAGAGAAATTCTCAATAAAACAGAGATGACTGGTTACCGCTTTACCTAAGCACAAGTCATGACTTACAGACGTGCGTCCTTGACAGCTATTTACCTCCTTACATCCCCGGTCCACCTTCATCAGCCCGCTCGGGATGTGAGGAAAGCTACGTCAACCTCGACACCCTCCTATATCACAAAATTCTACACCCTCCTATGTCACAAACTTCTA
This sequence comes from Ariolimax columbianus, assembly GCA_036924085.1. Taxonomy (NCBI): domain Eukaryota; kingdom Metazoa; phylum Mollusca; class Gastropoda; order Stylommatophora; family Arionidae; genus Ariolimax; species Ariolimax columbianus. The sequence continues at coordinate 89,182,304 of JAVGWX010000011.1, read as the reverse complement.
CACTATCACTATGTCGCAAACCGTTGCAGTCTCCCTTTGTCACAAATATCTACATTCTCCCTATGTCGTATAGCTCTGTACTCTCCCTTTGTCACAAACCTTCTTCACCTCCACGGAGCGATCCCGGATAACAGGCTGCAAACATGGCAGACTGGCTGAGGAGAAGGGATCAATCAGGGAAGGCTAACCCGAAACTAAAACATTCCTGCTGAAGTCGGATGTGTCGTACTGAAAATTGCAAATATCACAGTCAAGCTGTACATTACGACACAGCGCATTACGTTGTCTTGGCTTCTTCCTGCTACTTGCAAAACCCTTTTCATGGCTTTGTAGCGGAAGTTTGAAAGAACGAGAGATGAAGAAGATGATAAACCTATACGGTAGACGAGAAGCGACGAAATCAGGCAGTCGGTCTAACTAATCAATGATTGAGCAAAAGAGAATTCCATAACTCCCGTGAAACTTTATAGGAATCAAACAATTAAAAGATGCCAACCCGCATCCTAACGGGGCCTAAAACACTGGGGTTGTCGCTAAGGTCAACACTAACAGGGTCCCTGTATTTTGTAATCACAACACGCCACTTGAAGGAGCTCCAGCAGTCGATTGAGGTGTGCGTCAATTTAAGCCTTCAATGACAATGAAACTGAAACCGCTGATCTGAAAGAGTGGGGTTGAATGGCCTGTCATCCACCTCCGACAAGATAAGCCAATCCCGGTCTTATCTGATTATGACAGCACACTTCAGCAGGGACACGCCCCCTAAGCGGGGTTCCTCTAATTGCATGCTTCCATCGTTATCACGCGCTTGATAAATGTTTACGTTTCCCGCCGTCCATGATAAGGCCTTCACTGATCGTGCCTGCAAGGTCGATAACCCAAGAGTCAATCCAATTCTTGTTGCTGGCGGCTCGGTACATTCCCTTCCTTGTTGCCACATTTGACTGTCTTTCTGCAAGCATATCCGCTTTGCAACCCCGACCTCACATTGCCACTTTCATTATTGTTCTTCGTCCTCACTACGCTGGAGTCGGGGTGGGAGTGGGAGTGAGCAGGAGAGAGGGGGAGGGGATGGAGGCCATCATGAACCAGTCTGCTCCAAGCAGACCTGTCCTATGATATTTCTCGAGTTTGGTCAAGTATCTCTTTGTGTTCTTGTCGTTTCGGCATGTGGATGTCATCTCCTTGTGTTCTTGTCGTTTCGGCATGTAGATGTCATCTCCATGTGTTCTTGTCGTATCGGCCAATAGAAGTCATCTCCATGTGTTCTTGTCGTATCGGCCTCAAGGTATCATCTCCATCTGTTCTTGTTTAATCGGCCTCTAGGTGTCATCTCCATGTGTTCTTGTCGTATCGGCCTCAAGGTATCATCTCCATGTGTTCTTGTTGAATCGGCCTCTAGGTGTCATCTCTATGTGTTCTTGTCGTATCGACCAATAGAAGTCATCTCCATGTGTTCTTGTCGTATCTGCCTCAAGGTATCATCTCCATGTGGTCTTGTTGAATCGGCCTCTAGGTGTCATCTCTATGTGTTCTTGTCGTATCGACCAATAGAAGTCATCTCCATGTGTTCTTGTTGTATCGACCAATAGATGTCATCTCCGTGTGTTTTTGTCGTATCGGCCTCAAGGTATCATCTCCATGTGTTCTTGTTGAATCGGCCTCTAGGTGTCATCTCTATGTGTTCCGTGGAAACCCGCCTTCTCTTTTTTGCTAGATGTCCATGACAGATTGCCTGGGGATAGTCTTTTGGATTTTGCAGAATGGAACATATTCAGCGCCGCATTCTTCCTAAAATGTCCTCTCCAACATGTCTTTCTCCTGTCCCACCTGCCATTGTTCTGTCGAACCTGCCATTGTTCTGTCCCACCTGCCCGTGTCCTGTCCCACCTGTCTTTGTCACGTCCCATTTGTTCTTGACTTGTCAAACCTGCCTGTGATCTGTCCCACCTACCCTTGCCCTGTTCTACCTGCATGTGTCCTGTCCCACCCGCCTTTGTCCGGTCCCATCTGCTTTTGTCCTATTCCATCTGCCCATGTCCTGTCCCATCTGCCAATTTCCTGTCCCGTCTGCCTTTGTCCTATTGCACCTGCCTGTGTCCTCTCCCATCTGCCTGCGTCCTATCCCAATTACCAATGTCCTCTCCAGCCTGCCCATGTTCTCGCCCACCTGCCTTTGTCCAGTCCCCCTGTTTATGTCCTCTGTGACCTGCATATGTCCTCTCTCACCTACATGTGCTCGGTCCCACCTAACTGTGCCCGGTTTCACCTACCTTTGTCCTGTCCCACCTGCCTATGTCCTGCCTCACCTGTTCCTGTCCTGTCCTACCTGCCCTTGTCATGTTCCACTTGCCTCTGTCCTGTCCTACCTGCCCTTGTCCTGTCCCACCTGCCCTTGTCCTGTCCCACCTGGCCCTGCCCCATCCTATCTACCTGTGCCCGGTCCCACCTGCCCTTGTCCTGTCCCACCTGCTCTTGTCCTGTCCCACCTGGCCTTGTCTTGTCCTACCTGCCCTTGTCCTGTCCTACCTGCATTTTCCTCTCCCATCCGCCATGTTTCTGCGCTATATAAAATGACTGACTCCATATCTGTGCCAGTAGAACAATTCACCACACGAGTTGCAGCCCCTCAGCTTGGTATGTGTTTTGATCATACGGTCTTGTCAACACGAGAAAGAGCACTCTTGCATTTTGTATCCTGGTTTCTACACCTCTATATACAACACCAGTCTTGTTTGTGATGGTCACTGTGTATACTGATCAAGGTGGGAGAGATGAGAAATAATGGTCGGGGTGAAATAAACTAATCAAGGTGGGAGAGAAGAGCAACCAGGGTCAGGTGAAACATACAGTTCAAGATCCCGCATGTCGTCCTTGTTCGTGCATCTGAAAACAGACTGTATCTCATCAATCTGGCCAACAAAGAGAGGATTGATACTATAATCCCCATAGTGGTGAGGTTACCGAGAGGCCTCGCATTGCACTACAGCCAGGAAGACCCTGGTCCACCTTCTCAAGTACGCGATGTCCTGGTCAGTATGTTGTGCCTGACCGTGACGCCATGTCCTGGTCAGTATGTGGTGCCTGACTGCCCGTGGCGCTATGTCCTGGTCAGTATGTTGTGCATGACTGACCGTGACGCGATGTCCTGGTCAGTATGTTGTGCCTGACTGACGTGACGCGATGTCCTGGTCAGTATGTTGTGCCTAACTGACCGTGACGCGATGTCCTGGTCAGTATGTTGTGCCTGACTGACGTGACGTGATGTCCTGGTCAGTATGTTGTGCCTGACTGATCGTGACGCGATGTCCTGGTCAGTATGTTGTGCATGACTGACCGTGACGCGATGTCCTGGTCAGTAGGTTGTGCCTGACTGACGTGACGCGATGTCCTGGTCAGTATGTTGTGCCTGACTGACCGTGACGCGATGTCCTGGTCAGTATGTTGTGCCTGACTGACGTGACACGATGTCCTGATCATTATGTTGTGCCTGACTGACCGTGCAGCGATGTTCTGGTCAGTATGTTGTGCCTGACTGACCGTCACGCGATGTCCTTGTCAGTATGTTATGACTAACCCTGAAGCGATGTTCTGGTCAGTATGTTGTTCCCCGTGGATATCTGATCTGCTTGTGATTTATTTTGTCTGAAACCTTGTTTTTTTCTTAACTTGATACAAACTACATTTTTCATCGTGCCTTACCATATACTGACCGGAGCATCATTGCTATGTAATCTCTACAATCCTGTAGATCTACTTTCTTTGGTAGCTTATCCACATAACGTTTGCTCCATTCCTTTGCAACACTTTATGTATCCCTAATATTCTAATAAAACTGGGAACATATTGGTGGATGGTTCAGTATCAGATTTAATAGCTTCAGCCGGTACCCTTTTAGGCCCTGCTGATATTTATTCTTTAGAAAGCTAATTGCTTCATTGATCTCTTACTCACTTGGATCATCAGTTAATTTTGAGATATTCTTCTGCAGGTAAAATGCCAGGTGAGTTGATTGGTGATAGTATTTAGGAGTTCTTCAAAGTATTCCACTCATATTTTCTTCTGTTCTTCAAGATTGGATATCATTCTACACAATGTGTCTTTTATTGGTCTAACTTGTTATTTGAATTTTTTGTGAAGGTGTCATGCATGCCTTTCAAGTTTCCTCTCGCTGCATCTTCTTCGGATTGTGTATGCAAATTATTTATGTAGTTTATCTTCTTCTTCTTCTTCTTCTTCTTCTTCGTACGCAGTCAGACAGTAACCATTATTTTTTCGAAAAAAGCGGAGGTCATCCTGAGGCTGTCGACACTGCCATAGAGCTTGTCTTGCAGTTCCACTGGTGATGGCCACATCTGCTTTCTCTGATCCTCGTATGTCGGGCAGTTCTGCAGCAGATGTTCAGCGGTCATTTTACCGGTACCACAAGGGCATTCGTCGGTTCCACCTATCTTCAATTTGTTGAATAGGTGGTACCTCAGTCTATTGTGGCCAGTGCGAAGTCTGAAGACAACGACCTGCTCTCTTCTGTTCAACTGGTAATAGGCATCGTTTTTTGTGTAGCCAGTATGTTCGGTTTCCCATTTGGTCATGTATCTGGCTTTGATAAGCCGTTTTGACTCTTCGTACGTCATACTAGTATCTGTTTGTGGTAGTCTTGCACCTTCTTTTGCCAGTCTGTCTGCCTCCTCGTTGCCTTGGATGTTGCAGTGGGATGGAACCCACTGTACCACTACCCTTTTTGGTGCGGACTGCTGGCACAGTTGACAGAGTGCTGCCATTAAGTCATTAAGTAGTTTATCTAATTTAATGTTCTTCTTGAATGCTAGTTTAAATCTGTGATTTAGATTTGTAACTTTAGTTTTGCTGTTTTGTAAGTCACTGTTTATCTCTCTTCAGGTTTGTAACTTTAGTTTTGCTGTTTTGTAAGTCACTGTTTATCTCTCTTCAGGTTTGTAACTTTAGTTTTGCTGTTTTGTAATTCACTGTTTATCTCTCTTCAGGTTTGTAACTTTAGTTTTGCTATTTTGTAAGTCACTGTTTATCTCTCTTCAGGTTTGTAACTTTAGTTTTGCTGTTTTGTAAGTCACTGTTTATCTCTCTTCAGGTTTGTAACTTTAGTTTTGCTATTTTGTAAGTCACTGTTTATCTCTCTTCAGGTTTGTAACTTTAGTTTTGCTATTTTGTAAGTCACTGTTTATCTCTCTTCAGGTTTGTAACTTTAGTTTTGCTGTTTTGTAAGTCACTGTTTATCTCTCTTCAGCTTTGGTAAGGGTTGATGTGGTTATCTATCCCTTGTACTGGCGTTATTGTCCACCTAAAACATTCCTTGCACGTTATTTTCCACCTAAAACATTCCTTGCACGTTATTTTCCACCTAAAACATTCCTTGCACGTTATTTTCGACCGAAAACATTCCGTGCACGTTATTTTCCACCTAAAACATTCCTTGCACGTTATTTTCCACCTAAAACATTCCTTGCACGTTATTTTCCACCTAAAACATTCCTTGCACGTTATTTTTTACCTAAAACATTCCTTGCACGTTATTTTCCACCTAAAACATTCCTTGCACGTTATTTTCCACCTAAAACATTCCGTGCACGTTATTTTCCACCTAAAACATTCCTTGCACGTTATTTTCCACCTAAAACATTCCTTGCACGTTATTTTCCACCTAAAACATTCCTTGCACGTTATTTTCCACCTAAAACATTCCTTGCACGTTATTTTCCACCTAAAACATTCCTTGCACGTTATTTTCCACCTAAAACATTCCTTGCACGTTATTTTCCACCTAAAACATTCCTTGCACGTTATTTTCCACCTAAAACATTCCTTGCACGTTATTTTCCACCTAAAACACTCCTTGCACGTTATTTTCCACCTAAAACATTCCTTGCACGTTATTTTCCACCTAAAACATTCCTTGCACGTTATTTTCCACCTAAAACATTCCTTGCACGTTATTTTCCACCTAAAACATTCCTTGCACGTTTTTTCCCTGACATAATGCAGCTGTTCCTATGTCCCACCAATGACATCACTTATGTTTAATTGGAAAAAAAAAATGCAAAAAACCAAATTGTTTAAAGTTGATTAAAATTAAATATAATCAAAATTTAAAAAAAAATTGGATATGGTTGGATACCACATCGAGACGCGAACACAAATAAAACCTACATTACGACCAATAGGCCTTTATCAGTGACAACAAATAACAACAATGCTGAACTAGGAAACCATAGAAAAAGGGATGAATATTTGTATGGGGTGGAGGGGGGGGGGTGTCAATATTTGTATGGGGGGGGGGGATGTCAATATTTGTATGGGGGAGGGGGTGTCAATAACTGTATGGGACGAGGGGGGGGGGGGGTCAATATTTGTATTGGGGGATGTCAATATTTGTATGGGGGATGTCAATATTTGTATGGGGGGGGGGGGATGTCAATATTTATATGGATGGGGGATGTCAATATTTGTATTGGGGGATGTCAATATTTGTATGGGGGGATGTCAATATTTGTATGGGGGGATGTCAATCTTTATTTGGGGGGATGTCATTATTTGTTTGCGGAGGGGGGGGGGGGGGGATGTCAATATTTGTGTGGGGATGTCAATATTTGTATGGGGTGGGGTGTCAATATTTGTATGGGGGGGATGTCAATATTTGTATGGGGGGGGGGGGGGATGTCAAAATTTGTATGGGGTGATGTCAATATTTGTATGTGGGGGATGTCAATATTTGTATGGGGGGATGTCAATATTTGTATTGGGGGGGGGGGGAATGTCAATATTTATATGGATGGGGGATGTCAATATTTGTATTGGGGGATGTCAATATTTGTATGGGGGATGTCAATATTTGTATGGGGGGATGTCAATCTTTGTTTGGGGGGATGTCATTATTTGTTTGCGGGGGGGGGGGGGGGATGTCAATATTTATATGGGGGGATGTCAATCTTTGTTTGCGGGGATGTCAATATTTGTATGGGGGATGTCAATATTTGTATGGGGGATGTAAATATTTGTATGGGGGGATGTCAATATTTGTATTGGGGGGATGTCAATATTTGTATGGTG
>JAVGWX010000011.1:89157721-89170221 GCA_036924085.1 Ariolimax columbianus | reverse complement strand
CTTTGTTTGTTCTCAATCTCCCGCTACCAAGCTCTCAACGTTCTCAATCTCCCGCTACCAAGCCCTGAACGTTCTCAATCTCCCGCTACCAAGCCTTGAACGTTCTCAATCTCCCGCTACCAAGCCCTGAACGTTCTCAATCTCCCACTACCAAGCTCTCAACAGCTTGGCTGCGATGTTTGCACCTTTCGGAGATGGAGATGGGTTGCTTGGAAGCTCTGGGTCCCTGGCCCTGACGCTAGCAGTCAATTTGGGTCGCTGACCGCTACAGCTCATGCACTGCTCAGCATCTCGGTACCTGTGAGTGAGAGGAAGAGCTCTATGTAACAGTATATCATGGAATATTCTGATTGGCTACCATAAATTACTTGACCACAAACGCTCGGGTATTGAACAATTGAAGTGTGTTGTGTAAGATGGCTGAACAATTGAAGTGTGTTGTGTAAGATGGCTGAACAATTGAAGTGTGTTGTGTAAGATGGCTGAACAGTTGAAGTGTGTTGTGTAAGATGGCTGAACAGTTGAAGTGTGTTGTGTAAGATGGTTGAACAGTTGAAGTGTGTTGTGTAAGATGGCAGCACAAAAAAAAACGTACTAAGACAATAATTTTCGCGTGGGCGTCAAAAGCCCATTACGTCGATCGAGCACAACCAATGTCCAACTGCTGAGGCTGTGTTCATGCGGAGCGTGTCGACCGAACTCCCTTGGGATGGGGGCCGCGAGGAGTGTGTTAGACCAATGTTTGTGTCAGGCTTTCCGTGTCTGTCCGTGTGAAACTCTGTTTTTCCGCGTCCCGTCGCCGAGGCTTCTAATTATGTCCACCTATTGGTGAGCTTGACCCCTGCTGTGCTGAGAATACAAAGTTGGGAAAGATTTCGTGTAACCTCCGGTGGAGGGAGGTGCGGACAGTAGGTAGACGGATTCAGTCCGAGCAGAAAGTTCCTTGAGTAGTGGTAACCTGGACTGGGTTCTGATGTGCAGTCAAGTGGAACATTGAGCTCCGTCATGGACTGGTCTCCCACGGCTTAAGCCAGGCATAAAATGCAGCAAAGTGCAACATAACAAACAGGATAACCGATCGAAAGAACAATTCCACAGAATAAAGTACCCGATACCACCTGGTGAAGGAGTTGTGAAATATATTCTGAACAGGAACCAGCAAACATCGGAAAACGACACAAACACCGGAGCGAGTCGAGAGCGCAGCCGTTAAGGTGGAGCCATCTGACTTTTTCTCACAAAGACAAGGCGTGTATAAATCAAGTCAGACAGTGTAGGGTTGCGCGTATCCATCCGATCTTCATATTAACAAAATACAATCCTTATAGAAGACAGGTGAAGTCCCAATAAAAAAAAAACCGAAACTCGCACAAAAATAAATATTATAGCTTCCTGCAGCCGAAACTCCCTCAAAATAGCTTACGCTAGAAGCCGAGCAGTTTACCTGGCAAGTCGATTTGTCTCTTTCAGGACCTGCTGACATTGCGCTTAATTGTAAGCAATTGTTTGTAATAGCGGTCTGGTCTGGTTAGGGTCGGTAGTGAGTTTCTAGAGATCTAGAGCAGTGGTTCCCAAAGGAGGCAGTACCGATCCCCGTGGTCGTTTCCGAGCGTGTTGTTTGCTTATTTATGACAGGCCAGTAAAATACTTCCCTAACTTCAAGTTTCTGCCTACATCCCCGAGGCCACATTACGCGCACCGGCTTCATTCCCGAGGCCACATTACGCGCACCGGCTTCATCCCCGAGGCCACATTACGAGCACCGGCTTCATCCCCGAGGCTACTGCAAGCGTCCACACCCTCCCTCCCCGACCCCCCCCCCTCCCGTACCACGTCCGCTTTCCCTTCCTGAGGCTACACCCCCTGGGTTAGACCAGGGCTGTCATATTGGCAACTTAGTTGCTAAATTTCACAAATGTGACCCTCTCTGAAGCACTTTAGTATCTTTTTTTGGGCAACTTTTAAAAAACAACTGCCATATATTTTGACAACTTTGAAAGAAAAAAAAAATGTTCCATTGTAAATGTCTTTTAATAGTGTTGTTATCTGTAAAAATGTCGCACGATATATTATATTTTAATTATTTCCGCATATAAAGTTACATCTGAAACTGAAAGCAGTCTTATTCTAGCAGTGCCAGTAACGTTTACCAGTTTCATTGGCACTAAACTTTCAATTTCCAATCCGAAGTGCTAACCGACATTTCGCTTTTCACATTTCTGACAGAATTAAAATACGTAATAAGTACATCGCCGACTAGTGTGATTTCACGGCTACTCCGTGGTCTGGCGACATCTATAATCATCTAAAACAGAAGAGCAATGTAGACCCGCAGCCAGTTATAGCGCCATCTTTGCCGGGAATTCACACTAGTCGACGACTTACACTTGTGTTCACGGAAACGTGTTATTGTTTTCCATTCCGACTGGTTAGTTCATTCGTTTTGTGTGTTTTCTTCCGTCCGATTATCCTGGAATGGACATCGGCTATATGAATAGCACTACACTTAAACATGTGTCATATTTCACGGTCTAGTTCACCCGGCTGAACTTCACAAGATTGGCGCCCTTCACCCTAGCTGAAGACAGTGTCAGCTTTGTTGTGTAAAATTTAGGCCCAACTATAATGAACTGCCACCTGGAGAGAGATGGGCTCCGTCAGGTGTGTAGCGGCCCAAGATACACCGTTGTTGTATGGCGTGAGCTGGTACTACAAACTGCAATAGCGGTGCATCAACGACCTTCTAGGTTATGGGACTGATGTTTCAAAGTTTATGTCACTGTTAACATTTTAAGCAAATAAATGTCTCCAGACAAAGACATCAACTACAGAAACGTGGTGATTTCAGACTAATGTTAAGTGATTTTAAACCAGACATTGGGAAACTGCTATCATCCCTCAAGCACATGGATCACATTAACAATTGAAGTTAAGAACACTACCCAGTTACTAAATGTGCTAGCTAATATTCTTGCTACATAAAAATATGATATTTCTGGATCATCATCAGGTGCCATGCCGCTTGGCATTGGCGATCGGGGACCTCCATCCACTTCTATCACGTGTATCATTGACCAACTCTGTTGATGATTGTCGCCCGTGCCATTCTCTCAGGCTGTCCATCTTCTCTCTCTGTCTTCCTCTGTCTCTCTTTCCTGCTACCTTTCCCGCTGTCACAACGTGCTCCCAAACCACATATTTTCATAACATGCCCGAAAAAGAGTTACTGCCTTGTTCTGGTCCTTGCAATAAGTTGTCTTTGTGTTTGTGACTCATCGAGTACTGTATCATAAGTTGTCTTTGTGTTTGTGACTCATCGAGTACTGTATCATAAGTTGTCTTTGTGTTTGTGACTCATCGAGTACTGTATCATAAGTTGTCTTTGTGTTTGTGACTCATCGAGTACTGTATCATAAGTTGTCTTTGTGTTTGTGACTCATCGAGTACTGTATCATAAGTTGTCTTTGTGTTTGTGACTCATCGAGTACTGTATCATAAGTTGTCTTTGTGTTTGTGACTCATCGAGTACTGTATCCTAAGTTGTCTTTGTGTTTGTGACTCTTCGAGTACTGTATCATAAGTTGTCTTTGTGTTTGTGACTCTTCGAGTACTGTATCATAAGTTGTCTTTGTGTTTATGACTCTTCGAGCACTGTATCATAAGTTGTCTTTGTGACTCTTCGAGTACTGTATCATAAGTTTTTCTTGCAGCCCATGGGATGGGCAAGCATTCTTCCGTAAAACCAGATCTCCGTTGCTTCCAAAGATCTTTGCGCTTGGTTGCTGATTGTCCATGTTTTACTGCCATATGCCAGTACTGGTTCCACGCAGCATTCAAGGACGCTCTTCCCCAGTTCCAACGACAATATTTGGTTGTACAAGGTTCCCTACATGGTCTGGGAGACCGATTTTGCTTGGGCTATTCTGCATTTTATTTCGTAATCACATCTTCCACCTGACGTTATGTATGTGTCCAGGTATTTAACCGTGTTAACTTGTCTGAATTCGGCCCCCTTCGCTTTCACGCAGCATCCTGGAGCCTGGTTTCTTCGTCACCATCATCGTCTCCGAGATCTCGTTATTTAAACTGAGGTCTTTGTTTCCCCTTTGCTGATCTCCGGATCCCGTTCATCAATGATGTGTAACTAAGTGAACTAAACATGTTATTGGATTTGGTATCAATATTCCATGAATTGTGGCTGTTTGGAATGTTATTGTTATTATCGTTCATAGTGGATCGTTGGAAACCGGAAACCGCTGTTTTGAAGGACTTTGTATAGCGAGGGTCAATGGTGGTGGGCGAGTGGCGGGATGTTGTTTATATAACACGGAATTTCAGCGAAGATGTATAAGGAGTACAGGTAGGTATGTTGACTAGATACTCCGTGGAGGGGTGTGGGTGGGGTGGGGCGGGGGCGGGTTGTGGATGAGCGACATGGATTAAGAATTCTACTTTGGCACAGGTGCAACCTGAGTACAACGTGCGTTCAATATGAGTTCAACATGAGTACAGCGAGCGTACAAAATGAATACAAAGCGACATAGAGATGGGTGAGACTTTACACACGTTGGGAAAATAATATTGAGGGATTGAAATACTGATACAGACGAAAACGAAGACAAGGTAGAGTGTTGTATATGGAGGCATGGGAAGGTAGAGTGTTGTACATGGAGGCATGGGAAGGTAGAGTGTTGTACATGGAGGTGTGGTAAGGTAGACAGGTGTTGTACATGGAGGTGTGGTAAGGTAGACGGGTGTTGTACATGGAGGTGTGGTAAGGTAGACAGGTGTTGTATATGGAGGCATGGGAAGGTAGAGTGTTGTACATGGAGGCATGGGAAGGTAGAGTGTTGTACATGGAGACATGGGAAGGTAGAGTGTTGTACATGGAGGCATGGGAAGGTAGAGTGTTGTACATGGAGGCATGGGAAGGTAGAGTGTTGTACATGGAGGCATGGGAAGGTAGAGTGTTGTACATGGAGGCGTGGGAAGGTAGAGTGTTGTACATGGAGGCATGGGAAGGTAGAGTGTTGTACATGGCGGCATGGGAAGGTAGAGTGTTGTACATGGAGGCATGGGAAGGTAGAGTGTTGTACATGGAGGCATGGGAAGATAGAGTGTTGTACATGGAGGCGTGGGAAGGTAGAGTGTTGTACATGGAGGCGTGGGAAGGTAGAGTGTTGTACACGGAGGCGTGGGAAGGTAGAGTGTTGTACACGGAGGCGTGGAAAGGTAGAGTGTTGTACACGGAGGCGTGGGAAGGTAGAGTGTTGTACATGGAGGCATGGGAAGGTAGAGTGTTGTACATGGAGGCATGGGAAGGTAGAGTGTTGTACATGGAGGCATGGGAAGGTAGAGTGTTGTACATGGAGGCATGGGAAGGTAGAGTGTTGTACACGGAGGCGTGGGAAGGTAGAGTGTTGTACACGGAGGCATGGGAAGGTTGAGTGTTGTAAACGGAGGCATGGGAAGGTAGAGTGTTGTACATGGAGGCATGGGAAGGTAGAGTGTTGTACATGGAGGCATGGGAAGGTAGAGTGTTGTACACGGAGGCGTGGGAAGGTAGAGTGTTGTACACGGAGGCATGGGAAGGTTGAGTGTTGTAAACGGAGGCATGGGAAGGTTGAGTGTTGTACACGGAGGCGTGGGAATGTAGAGTGTTGTACACGGAGGCGTGGGAAGGTAGAGTGTTGTATACGGAGGCGTGGTAAGGTAGAGGGTTGTACACGGAGGCGTGGGAAGGTAGAGTGTTGTACATGGAGGTGTGGTAAGGTAGACAGGTGTTGTACATGGAGGTGTGGTAAGGTAGACGGGTGTTGTACATGGAGGTGTGGTAAGGTACACAGGTGTTGTACATGGAGGTGTGGTGAGGTACACAGGTGTTGTACATGGGAGAATGCACGAACAGGTGACATAGACTATCTGTGTGTGTGTTATCAGCAAGGAAATCAGTAGAACACCGAGGAGATCAATTTACGTTACCTTTCGTACGAAGACTGGCCTACGTCTGATCTAATGGAAATGTTAAGGTCACATTATGTAGCAGAGCCTGCCGTGGGGGATCAAGGGTTAGAGACTCGACTATACCAAGTTTCAGTTAGAGTGACTACTGAATGTCTTCCTCTCCTTATCTTCCTTAATTGGGAGGTACTCATTTACAACTGGGGGACTGGAGCGTGACATAACCGAGAATTGAAGAGAGAAGAGAGAGAGAGAGGAGAGAGAGAAAGAGAGAGAGAAAGAAAGAGAGAGACGAGAGAGAGGAGAGAAACGAGAGAGAAGAGAAGAGAAAGAGGGAAGAGAGAGGGAGATAGCAGAGAGAGTCAGGAGAGCAAGAGAGAGACAGAGAGGAGAGAGAGAAAGAGAGAGATAGAAGAGCGAGACAGAGAGAGACAGACAGGAGAGCAGAGAGAGAAGAGAGCAAGAGAGAGGGAATAAGAGAGAGAGAGACAGTGGGAGCTATCACACAAAACGTTAGCATTCGCATGAAGGCAACTCGTGAAGATGGACGGAACTAGAGTCGGGCCTAGTTATGTTATTGTCTGCTGGCTGGCCCCTATAACGTAATCAACATATTATTGTTTGGTTTAATTGGCCTACTTGATTCTGCATTGATGATAATTTCTGCACTGATCCGTGCGTGGTGTCGAGATATGTTGGCTTACCCTGTGCAGCAATGATCTTGGTTTGTTCCAGTCTGTTACCGTCTGTTAGCCGAGAGAGCGTTGCGGATGGGGAAGTTTACGTGTGGCATGGCGGTCAGATTTGAAACATAACATTATATTTTGACTTTTAAGTTAGCAAATATGGAAGATCCATGAATGAATTCATTGATGGGACTTGTGTGAATGCTTGTATTCATGAATACTATTTATCTATGTCTCTGTGCGCGTGTGTGTTTATTTATTTGTTTATATTTTTTGTTCTTAGGCTCATAGAGATTTTTAAATCGTAAAATAATAGACTTTGGCTGACTTACTTGTGTTTAATGTTTTTCCTACTCTACAGGCCTACATCCGTAGCATGCAGGTCAATAGTTTTTACACTGTAAGCTGACCTCGTCGTTAAATGTGGCTGCAGGACGAAACAGGTTGGAAGGCTAAAGCCCAGAAGTTACTCCTTTCCTAGCTCGCACGTGACTAGGATGGAGTGATATGTATCGGGGAGTGAAGGAGGGCATGCGTGTTTTATAGAGGCACTTTTTTTTACCTGCTTTTCGCTGTCCTATCCAATGAACAACGAGTATTTTTTCTACGTGTCGATGGATAAGCTATTATTAGCACATGCGTATTGTCAGCTGTATCAAATGCGTTTCAATAATTCATCTACCGATCTGAAGTCTGCTCCTATAAAAAACGCGCGAACAATGTGCATGAATTCTTGCATGGCCAAGTACAACAGTAAGCGTCGAATGCAATTTCTCCGCTAATGGTAGAGTACAAGACTATAACCACTTGAGCACAAGACTATAACCACTAGAGTACAAGACTATAACCACTAGAGTACAAGACTATAACCACTAGAGTACAAGACTATAACCACTAGAGTACAAGACTATAACCACTAGAGTACAAGACTATAACCACTAGAGTACAAGACTATAACCACTTGGGCACAAGACTATAACCCCTAGAGTACAAGACTATAACCACTAGAGTACAAGACTTTAACCACTTGAGTACAAGACTATAACCACTAGAGTACAAGACTCTAACCACTTGAGTACAAGACTATAACCACTAGAGTACAAGACTCTAACCACTTGAGTACAAGACTATAACCACTAGAGTATAACAGACTAACTGGTCTGACTTTAATGGTAGAGTACAAGACTTTAACCACTAGAGCATGAAGAATGACAGACTTGCTGGTCTGACTTTAATGGTAGAGTACAAGACTATAACCACTAGAGTACAAGACTATAACCACTTGAGTACAATACTATAACCACTAGAGCATGAAGAATAACAGACTAACTGGTCTGACTTTAATGACGATAGAAAAACATATATCCAATATTATGAGATCCGGGTGGGAATATCTATGTCTTGGTTATTGAAGAGTTTGTGAAGAAGGTGTGGAGGATATAACTTTGTTACTATGAGTACAGAAATGATTTACAAAATTCATTTAAATAATTAGAAAAAACTATTTTTGTTCTATCTTAGTCTTAGTTCTTAATTTTCCCATGAGCAGGTCCCAGCTCTGGCATGAGTTGGATGTAGCCGGGAGAAGGTTTTCCTGTTTAGCGGGCTAGGCTCGAGCAGCGTAATACACCGATGCGTTGGGACAAGCGCTTACGGAGTGTGGTTAATCTATGTGCGAGTCCATCTTAAACTCAAACACTAGACCCGCGAGATATTTAATGTTCTCAGCGCGCTAGTCTCGCGCGCCGTGGCGCCACCATGATCACGTGCCAATTAATCCTTTGTGTGTTTGCGCCCTCGGCATTTCTCGCGATTCTCCGTGAAGGTTAGAGACTGACTGACTACCAGTGCGGTCGTGTGTGTACTTGTGTGCAAAGGTCGCTGTTGAGCTTCAAACAAACGACTTTCTCTACTGTTCAGGCAAGTCCTGACCTCAAGACCCCTGAAGGTCCCCATTCACCATCACTCATGAAAAGCACTGACAGAGCGCTCGCACGGCCCAGCTTTGAAAGCCCCCAGATTTATTCGTAAAAGACATACCAGAAGTGTTTGTAAAGTCTCCCAACCCGTCCCATGTCATACCACTGATGTGTTTCTTTGTTGAGGCCAGGAGTATGCCGCCGCGCCGAGGCAGTAACCAGGGATTGCACTCCTTCTCCTACCTGACAGGTAACCGGGTACAATCCCTCAGTTCTTGGTGTGAACCTCACCTGTACTCACGTCAGTCGCTACCTCCTCGGTACTTAGTTCCATCTCTGATATAAGCCCCCCAACCACACCCTCCCAACTCCCAATTAATATAAACAGCAGCAAGAAAATGCCCACACGAGTTCTTGAACCTTGCTCACACACAGCCAGGACCGACTGTTCTCCTGTAAGATGGCTACGGTTGGGTCATTAATATTGAGCGCGTGGTTTCTCTAAGGCTTTCAGTGCCTGTTATACTTGCGGAGCACGCATATCCCAACCATTGAACAGAGCATTTCTGGTTATATTTGGGCATATTCGCCATTTAATAATAAATCGGGAGAATTGAGTGGTTAACATATTATACTGCTCTAACGACCAAAGAGAAACGCGTTCAAACTCCCGTTCTGGAAACGGACATGTTCTATTTTCTATAGACGGCTGATATTTTTTTTTTTCCAGTTGCTAATCATTTGATCAAAAGTCCCACGAAGGCACCTGCTGACTTAATCTTAGCTTAATTTTATTCGTAAAGCGAACTTTAAAAAAATTATTATATTCATTAAAATAATAAGTAAATAATAACTAGTCGAATAACTCATCCATGTTTTACTGCTAATCTACTTGTACATTTTTCATACTGTTGACCTAATTAAAACCAAAATTTAAAAGTAATTGAAACTACAATTTTTCTCAAATAAATACTAATATCTTTAATCTACTGATAAGAGAATGTATGGTTCTTCAACTACTGCTAATAGTGGGATTCCAGAATTACAGTTATGAGGAACGACTCAGAAAAACCGGCCTACAGTGTCTAGAAGAGAGAAAAATTCGTGGTGACTTAATACAGGTTTATAAGATGATCAGAGGAATCGATAAATTAGACTATAACAAGTTTTTTTTAAAATACAGCCACCTACAATAACACGAGGGCATAGCTACAAGCTGACTAAAGAGAAGTACAGATTAGATATTAAGAAATATTATTTTAGTCAGAGAGTGATGTCTGCTTGGAATGCATTACCAGGGGAGGTAGTGGAGGCAGGGATAGTTAATGCATTTAAGAATAAACCGGATGCGCATAGCGTTTAGAGCAAGGTGATGTAAATGTAACTGGTTGTATACAGACTCTGCAGGGTCTTCTAAACCAGTATAAAGACGTTGAGTTAAGTTAAGTTAAGAATGTATGGTTCTTAAACTACTGGTAACAAAATGTATGGTTCTTCAACTACTGGTAACAGAATGTATGGTTCTTAAACTACTAGTAACAGATTGTATGGTTCTTAAACTACTGGTAACAGTTTCTATAATAGTAGGAGCGACATATTCGGAGTTTTCTCATCGCAAGAATAGAACGCTATTTGAAGTTTCGAGAATTTGTTATCACACATTTTAAAGACATCATTTGCAATACTTGTTGGTCCTCGCGGGAACCATTTGCTGTACATGGTAACTCGGGAGAGCGAAGTCTTCCGAAGAGTAAGGCGATCTCTAATGACGAATGCTTCCCAAGCTCGTAGGAAAAGAATCGTTTGAGAAAGAACGCTATTTGATCTCATGGGTCATTTGGATGTATTGGATGCGAAAGACACACGACTAACAGATGCTAATGCAGTGCAGGAAGTGTATTATACGTTTATACATTCAGGTGGAGTAAATCATAAATGAGGAGTAGATATTTTTTATTTTTTTAAACAGCTCGAAAAAAATATGGTGTTGAATTTGAGGGCTAAACAATTCGATATTGTCCATTTATAAACATGTGCACCAACTCCAGTACACTGTGCTGAAGAAGTAGAATAAAATTGTGAGAACTGACATCAGACCCTCGAACCAATAATACCTACTGATGTGCTGATAGTAATAGATGATGTGAGATTGGAATTAGAACAACGAAAAATACAAGAATGTAGAAGAGCAATTTGGACTGGGAAAGGAAAATACAGAAGAGATAGAGGGATAGATTTTGATTAGGGGAATCAGTCAAATGTAAAGTCCCCTCTTTTAATTCATGAACAAGGTCTGAAGCAATTTTCTACTAAACTGCATGTCAGATCTACTAAACTGCATGTCAGATCTACTAAACTGCATGTCAGATCTACTAAACTGCATGTCATGTTAGGTCCAAATGATGTTTCGGATGCAGCTTTAGAATATTCATGACGCTAAAACATTGATATTATTTAGTCCATAGATGTTAAGAATTGTGCACATCGGCGAATTCCTTTGATCTTTTAGGACCATTGCAAAGAAATAGCATTCAATTTTAAGATTTTACAGTACGAAGCTTAATTTCTGGTCGTATTTTTCTCTTAGTCTTTATGTCTTGATAGATCAATTGATTGTTTGTCTCTTAGTCTTCATGTCTTGATAGATCAATTGATTGTTTGTCTCTTAGTCTTCATGTCTTGATAGATCAATTGATTGTTTGTCTCTTAGTCTTCATGTCTTGATAGATCAATTGATTGTTTGTCTCTTAGTCTTCATGTCTTGATAGATCAATTGATTGTTTGTCTCTTAGTCTTCATGTCTTGATAGATCAATTGATTGTTTGTCTCTTAGTCTTCATGTCTTGATAGATCAATTGATTGTTTGTCTCTTAGTCTTCATGTCTTGATAGATCAATTGATTGTTTGTCTCTTAGTCTTCATGTCTTGATAGATCAATTGATTGTTTGTCTCTTAGTCTTCATGTCTTGATAGATCAATTGATTGTTTGTCTCTTAGTCTTCATGTCTTGATAGATCAATTGATTGTTTGTCTCTTAGTCTTCATGTCTTGATAGATCAATTGATTGTTTGTCTCTTAGTCTTCATGTCTTGATAGATCAATTGATTGTTTGTCTCTTAGTCTTCATGTCTTGATAGATCAATTGATTGTTTGTCTCTTAGTCTTCATGTCTTGATAGATCAATTGATTGTTTGTTTTGCCCTTTATTTCCTATCGTAAAAATGGCACCAATATGCAACAATTAGTATAGACCTTCGGTCACCCTTAGATTCCCAAGGTTTTATCAATGCGCAGCTAATTTTATGTTGCTCAAAGCATTTGAATTCTGAAATCTATTTGTTGCCCATTGTATGTACACTTAAATTGTTTTGATAAACAAACGCTAATTCACCCAAGTCTGGTAATCAGTATGCCCACAAAAGATGATATTAATCATCCGAATCTGTCGATTCAAAGAGGTTGATAATTGTCTCCACGTGCAGACATCGATCCTGCAGTGATTAGAATATATGTTGGACTGAAACAATATATACAGAAGATTGATAATCGATCTCCAAATAGATATAGCAATATTAAATCGTTCAAACAATAAACAAAAATACTTTCTTTTATGCATGTCAACAATAATTATGATCACCTGCTTTCAGAAAGTACAGAACAATGAGAGAGAGAGAGAGAGAGGGAGAGAGAGAGAGAGGAGAAAGAGAGGAGAGAAAGAGAGAGAGAGAGAGAAAGAGAGAGAGAAAGAGAGAGAGATAGAGGGAGAGAGAGAAAGAGAAAGAGAGAAAGAGAAAGAGAGAAAGAGAGAGAGATAGAGGGAGAGAGAGAGAAAGAGAAAGAGAGAAAGAGAGAGAGAGAGAGAAAGAGAGAGAGAGAGAGAAAGAGAGAGAGAGAGAAAGAGAGAGAGAAAGAGAGAGAGAGAAAGAGAGAGAGA